>JASDQU010818624.1:0-16766 GCA_032191745.1 Picea mariana | reverse complement strand
AGTATCTCTAGGGAGAATCCTCAAATCTCCATTGCCATTCCTCATGCATACATAAAAATCCAACTATTCATAGAAATAAGACATACCTTTTGAACCAATGGATGGATTTGATGTATTTGAGCACTTTAAACCTTCCCGGGAGCTTGATCTCAGAACCTAGAACCTCTGCATCTTCATCTTCTCAAGTTTCCATGGCTTTACCAACATGTACTCACCCTGTACACAACCAGCCCACGTACGTACTCACCTTATACATAGACAACCCACATACATGTACACACCCTATACACAGCTAGCCCGCGTATGTACGCTCCCTATACATAGACAACTCGCGTACATGTACTCACCTTATATACAGACAACCCACGCACGCCTCAGAAAATAGGGTTTTTTGTATTCGCTGTAATTCCGAGAATTTCACCGTCAACCCTTCGTGCTACCTCAGACATTCACCACTTCAAATGTATCCACAAGTATTTACAATAAGCTTTACACAAGAAAATATATATACAATATGTACAAGTGTGTCTTTAATGAGTGAGGTTTGCCTCTTATGTATATCTTCATGTAGCCTTACACTTTCCTTATTTTAGGGCTTCTTCATTTAAAATGATTTCTTTTGCAAAGAACTTTGACCCTAGGGGGCTTCTATAAGACTTATGAGGGTCCTCCAACTTCGTAAGGCCATAAATCTCAAACTGTGAGGAGTTAAGTGACGTTCTACATACCACCAGAAATGGCATGACATGTACTATACATATAGAATAGTATTATCTAAAAATATATCATAACTCATACCGTTGCCCATCAAACAAACTTCGGTCCATTACCCAAACCTGGGGTCTCCAACTTCTCATGGCCATAACTCTCTAACCACGAGGAATTATGTGGCATTCCACATACCACCAGAAATGACATGACAAGCACTATCCATCTAGGATATTTTCTCTGAAAAATTCACTTTCCTTCATCTCATTATTCCACAATTAAGCATGGGTTCTCTCACTCCACAAAGCATCTTCCCATGAGGGCTTTCACCATAAGGGGACCACTTTGGAGTTCATCCATATTTACTTCTTATCAACCATGAAAAAAAAATAATGAGTCATATTTACATCAAACAATATTGTCCATTACCCAAACCTTTGTGCTACGGGGCTTTCTTCAAGGGTTGATATCAATGACAACCAACCTTAATCAACATTATTTGTGTTGGGATTCATATGGGTTAGGAATGAGATGGGTTATAGGGTTATGGATCAAAGGGTATAGGAATCCAGTGTTATTTTAGTTAGATGCAATAGAAGGTGTAAGGATTAGAGATTAGATGTATTTATAGATACCAAGGGTTCTATTAGTTGTTAATGGGATAGGGGTTATTGATATTATAGATGGCAAGGGATAGGGAGGTTATATTAGTGTTTATAAGCTTAAAAGGGTTATAAATGTTAGGGGTTATATGTTAACAATTACAGAAGGGTTTGGTTTATAAGAGTGTTAGTGGAAACCTATTTGAACATGTACAATTTATAGTTTTAAGGTTGTTTTACATTAATGTTATGTAACTATTAAGGTGGATTATAAGGTACGTGTATGTTCTATGTATGAAGGTAAGGCATATTAGTTCTCAGCTTTCTCAGATTTTACCTTTTAAAAATTGTAATTTTCTTGTTTTTTTTCAAATTGTCCCTAACGGTCGTCAAGCGCTAAGATATAAGAGATAAGAATATTGAAAGCTACCAATATCCTACCAAAGAAACATTCCTTGCATAGATAAGAGTCTTGAAAGCTATCAATATCCTACCAATCAAATGATGCTTGGGCCATAAGGGCTTGTCAAATTTCATTTGCAAGCTAAGTCAGTTCAAAATTTGCATGTGACATAACACTATCATTCAATAGTCAAATTGTTACATTTCATTGTCATGCATCATGTGTGAGGGCTTGAGCCACCACAAAGGAAACATACAAAGAATATTTGTCTTATGAACAAGATATGGTACTATCCATTTTGAGGTTTGGCATAGATATTGTTCTTATAGACTACAGTACATTACACCATATAAGCCCTACACTCCTTGCAAACCATGTAACACCATTCAAAGACACATTCACGACCTCTAAGCCCCATTCACATGTCACTATTTCCCATGTCTAGTCCATAATGTAACAATGATGACATTTACGATGATGATGACATTTATTGATCATTCCAGGTATATTTCTCATTCATGAGTCCAAAAGCATATCAGCTCATGCATATTTAGACCTTATTGTAGCACTGATTGCATTAAGGTAGCTTATTTTAACTATGTATTTCTCCACGAGAAAGAGACGGAGTTAACTTATGGTAGTCAATTTTCTTTTAAAAGAGATTAATAATAGTTTATACTTGCATTTTAAATTACCCAATTCTTTAGTGACGGGGGTTCATAACCATATAGTGCATTAAATTGGGTAATTTTGGAGGTAGAGTAACACATGATATCATACCAATATTCTATTAGATGGAACCACCGCCTCCATTTCCTTTGTTTATCCCATGTGTACATTTGAAGATACTTGCGGTGAATTAGCTATACTTGGAACCACCTCATCCATTTCCTTTGTTTATCCCATGTAAAGACTCTTGTGACGAATTAGCTATACTATCGACGAACTTTTTTCATCAATAGTATAGCTAATTCATTGCAAGATTATTTACATTCGTCGCTCTTGCAACGATATCCTTTTTTTGTCTCCTGCCAACAAATCCCCTTCTTTGTCTCTCTTGCCGACGAAAATGTTTGCATAAGTGATGGGTACTAAATTATCTTTGATTTTCTCCTCTACCTATTCTACTTATTTTCACACCACCATATATATCAATATTTCTTGAAGGTTAAAAAGATCAACATCAGCTTAGAAGAGAATCCAATATCATATTGCTCTACTTCTATAGAGACTACTCTATCTATGTTTTAAAAGATAGCTACATGACACTACACTTAAATGAAAAATTCCAACACTTGATGGTTTTAATTAGGATTCATTTCATATTTGGTTTATCAACTTGAAATTAAAAATTGATACTTTACAAGCTAGTACCTTGAGTCAAATACAAATATTAAATTAGGAATCATTAACATATCTACTAGAACATGTATTCTAACCTGTAATAAATATACTAAATTCTCATAATTTATTCTCATAACTACAAGTTGGTTTACATTTAGAGTTCCCTTCCACATGGCCATTTGTCCTCATTATTGTTGCCTGAATGAAACTGTCCTTCAGAGACATCACCCTACAATTCTTCTTGATATAAGTTTATTACATTAATGGCAAGTGTCACATTATTCCACTTTATTACATTGCATTAGTAAGTGATTCAATATGAGATAATGGAGTTTAATCTTTGAACAAGTGGGTGTGTGAGTCAAATTTGAGTCCAGAAACCCTCCCATATCACTAAGGCATGTGAATAGTCTATCCATGTGAAATTTCAGTGCATACAGAAACAATTTGAAAAAATTTCAATGTTGGCCCCATTCAAAGGTCATTGTTTCCCATGTCTAGCCCTAGTACAATTTATGTTCGTTGTTCCTTTTAAAATTCGTTCTACAGTACACACGTCCCTCCATCTAGTACTGCAAGGGAATATTTTTATGGTGTTGATTAAGAAGTCAACGAAAAAGAGGGATTTTTCATCACAACTATGACACACATACATTGTATATACATTAATGTAGAACCTGAAAGAAAAATGAAGAAAGGTTGATGCAAACTTAAAACTTGCGTCAACCGATTTGTGTACTTTGAAAGAAAAATAGGGTTTATGGTTTACATGATGAATTGATGATGGAAAAAAGTGGGTGTGTGAGTCAAATTTGAGTCCATAAACCCTCCCATATCGATAAGGCATGTAAATAGTCTATCCATGTGAAATTTTAGTGCATACAGAAACAATTTGAAAAATTTCAACGTTGGCCCCATTTACAAGTCATTGTTGCCCATGTCTAGTCCTAGTACAATTTTTGTTCAGTTCAACAGTACACATGTCCCCGCATCTAGTACTGCAAGGGCATATTTTTATGGTGTTTATTAAACAATGAACGAAAAAGTGGGATTTTTCATCACAACTATGACACACATACAATGTATATACATTAATGTAGAACTTGAAAGAAAAATGAAGAAAGGCTGATGCAAACTTAAAACTTGCGACAACCAAAATGTGTACTTTGAAAGAAAAATAGGGTTTATAGTTTACATTATGAATTGATGATGGAAAAAAGTGGGTGTGTGTGAGTCAAATTTGAGTCCATAAACCCTCCCATATCATTAAGGCATGTGAATAGTCTATCCATGTCAAATTTCAGTGCATACAGAAACAGTTTGAAAAAAATTCAACATTGGCCCCATTCACAGGTCATTGTTTCCCATGTCTAGTCCTAGTACAATTTATGTTCCTTGTTCCTTTTAAAATTCATTCAACAGTACACACGTCCCCACATCTAGTATTGCAAGGGAGTATTTTTATGGTGTTGATTAATCAATCAACGAAAAAGAGGGATTTTTCATCACAACTATGACACACATACATTGTATATATATAATGTAGAACCTGAAAGAAAAATGAAGAAAGGATCATGCAAACTTAAAACTTGCATCAACCATTTGTGTACTTTGAAAGAAAAATAGGGTTTATGGTTTACATGATGAATTGATGATGGAAAAAAGTGGTTGTGTGAATCAAATTTAAATCCAGAAACCCTCTCATATCGTTAAGTCACGTGAATAGTCTATCCATGTCAAATTTCAGTGCATACAGAAACAGTTTGAAAAAATTTCAACGTTGGCCCCATTCACAGGTCATTATTGCCCATGTCTAGTCCTAGTACAATTTATGTTCCTTGTTCCTTTTAAAATTCGTTCGAAAGTACACACGTCCCCACATATAGTACTACAAGGGAGTCTTTTTATGGTGTTGATTAAGCCATCAATGAAAAAGACGGATTTTCCAGCACAACTATGACACACATACATTGTTTATACATTAATGTAGAACCTGAAGGAAAAATGAAGAAAGGTTGATGCAAACTTAAAACTTGCGTCAACCAATTTGTGTACTTTGAAAGAAAAATAGGGTTTATGGTTTACATGGTGAATTGATGATGGAAAAAAGTGGGTTTGTGAGTCAAATTTGAGTCCAGAAACCCTCCCATGTCGTTAAGGCATGTGAATAGTCTATCCTTGTCAAATTTCAGTGCATATAGAAATAGTTTGAAAAACTTTCAATGTTGGCGCCATTCACAGGTCATTGTTGCCCATGTCTAGTCCTAGTACAATTTTTCTTCCTTGTTCCTTTTAAAATTCATTCGACAGTACACACGTCCCCGCATCTAGTACTACAAGGGAGTATTTTTATGGTGTTGATTAAGCAATCAATGAAAAAGAGGGATTTTCCATAACAACTATGACACACATACATTGTATATACATTAATGTAGAAACTGAAAGAAAAATGAAGAAATTTTGATGCAAACTTAAAACTTGTGTCAACCAATTTATGTATTTTGAAAGAAAATTAGGGTTTATGGTTTACATGATGAGTTGATGATGGAAAAAAGTGGGTCTGTGAGTCAAATTTGAGTCTAGAAACCCTCCCATATCGTTAAGGCATGTGAATAGTCTATCCATGTCAAATTTCAGTGCATACAGAAACAATTTGAAAAAATTTCAACGTTGGCCCCATTCACGGGTCACTGATGCCCATGTCTAGTCCTAGTACAATTTATGTTCGATTTGACAATACACACGTCCCTGCATCTAGTACTGCAAAGGAATATTTGTATGGTGTTGATTAAGCAATCAACGAAAAAGACGTATTTTTCATCACAACTATGACACACATACATTGCATATACATTAATGTAGAACCTGAAAGAAAAATGAAGAAAGGTTGATGCAAACTTAAAACTTGCGTCAACCAATTTGTGTAGTTTGAAAGAAAAATAGGGTTTATGGTTTCCATGATGAATTTATGATGGAAAAAAGTGGGTGTGTGAGTCAAATTTGAGTCCAGAAAACCTCCCATGTCGTTAAGGCATGTGAATAGTCTATCCATGTCAAATTTAAGTTCATACAAAAACAGTTTGAAAAAAATTCAACGTTGGCCCCATTCACAGGTCATTGTTGCCCATGTCTAGTCCTAGTACAATTTATGTTCGATCGACAGTACACACGTCCCCACATCTAGTACTGCAAGGGAATATTTTTATGGTGTTGATTAAGCAATCAAAGAAAAATAGGGACTTTTCATCGCAACTATGACACACATACATTGTATATACATTAATGTAGAACCTGAAATAAAAATGAAGAAAGGTGATGAATTGTATCCCATGTGTACATTTGAAGATACTTGCGACGAATTAGCTATAATTGGAACCACCTCATCCATTTCCTTTGTTTATCCCATGTAAATATTCTTATGATGAATTAGCTATACTATTGACAAACTTTCTTCATTGATGGTATAGTTAATTCGTCGCAAGATTATTTACATTCATCGCTCTTATGATGATATCCTTTCCTTGTCTCTTGCCAATGAATTCCCTTATTTGTCTATCTTGCCGACGAAAATGTTTGCATAAGTGATGGGTACTAAATTATCCTTGATTATTATCCTTGATCGAAACTTCGTTGATGCAATACTATGACAATGATATTGATGACATCTACGATCATGATGGTATAAAAATGAAAGAGCTTCTCTTGGTTTCAAGAATAATTTATCCCCTACTAAACAAGGCCAACCATGTGAAGGTGGAAGCTCATATGGCCCCTCCCCTCCCCCTCACATCACTCTCAATTGATCCCCGATATTGANAAGATTCATGCATAGAAACTACAAAAACAAAAATTAATGAAGGTAAATGAAATTATGTGTTTGTAAATGATATTTTTAGTATACCACGTACTATAGTATATTGGCAACTATTTTCAGGTTTCACATAATAATTAAACAACATGTAACATAGGATATAAGAACGTCGCATAAAACTTAAAAACATGTAATTAACTCATGACATTATAAGTAAATTATTTTAAGAGAATAATTCATACAAATTAAAATATATAGTCACGTACCTAATCCAACTCAACATCTGTGTAATCATCATTATTCTGAATCTTGATCTTCTTCATTGAACTTGACATATGTATCATCATCTGGTTTAGAAACGGTGTTGAAAGGATTGACGATATCATCATCGTCATCAATGTCATTTTTGAGCATATTTTCATCGACGTCATCATCAAGAAATGCAATATTGTCTCCTACGCCTGGATCATGATCTTCTTCGTCTTCTTCATCTATTGACCCTGCATTATCTTCCAGCTCTGTCTGATCTGGTGAATCATCTTCTTCCTAGAAATGAGTATACTTATCTGGCCTTCCTCTTGGATCATATCTAACAACAAATGACCAATCCCTCTCTCCTGGAACATTTGAGTAAAAGACTTGTTCACATTGGCTTGGAAAAACATAGTGATCATGTCCTCTTTCAAACATCGTTGTTTTAATCATTGGAAATCCATTGGCATGTTGAATTACAGTTATTTCCTCGTCGTGTTCATGCATTCGTAACCTATACCATTTGACATCGAACAGAACTAATTTGAAGGAATTAAATTCACACTCAATTATATCGTTTAAATACCCATGGTATCTATTTTCAGATTCTTGGGGATGTCTGTCACTCACAGAGGAAACATTAGTGACTTGGAATACTATAGTTATCCCACTACTAGAAGTTTTCCTAGTTTCATCCAACTATTTGATGCGAAATTTACAACCATTGCACCACATAGCCTTGTGGTGTTTCAACTGCAATACGCCAGATATGTAAAAGATGCATTGTCAATTAATAAATTAACGTATATATTTATATAACTTGGAAGGTATCTAAAAAATACAATACACATGTAGTCACATTAATATAATATAAAATAACTAAATAAAATGGGTGAATTTGTTTGCCTGTCCATCTTTAAAACCATATGCTAAATCAATTTCCCTTTGTGTAACATTGGAATCTTCGTTACGATGAGCTTCTCTAACCAATTTAGACAATTTTTTCCATGATAACCTACCTCCATTATGTTGTTTACATCTTTCAATCCATACATTCATCCAGTCAAGATTGTTTGCAATGTATAAATGTAGTGCATCCTACTCTCGAGCAACTGAATCAAAAATTCATAATTCACCAATATTAAATATTAGTTATAACGTCCATTTAGGTTATAAATATTAATAATTTATGAAATAACATATATTAATATATTAATGAGTATGATCATATACACAAAAAAAGAAACTTTATATGTATTATTAATATAAATCTCCACAATTATTAATATATTACCTCTCATTTTTTTCATTCTACCTTTCCCCAATAGGTGCTCCTGATCTTCAAATTTTTTGATGGAGTTCACATCCCAAATGCGATCCACTACATGCATAGTTGGTGCTGCTAATTTAGGAAGATATTGACTAATATACACCATGTGTTGATATAACATATATCCCTCCACCATATAACCCTCAGGACGTGCTCTTTGTCTAACCAACGCCTTCAATGATTTCAAGTGCCTATCCACCATCAACATTGACCTTGTGTGAACAGGTCCACAAATTTCAATCTCCTCAACTTGGTGTATGAAGTAGTGTTCTTGTGCATTGAAAATTGTTGGAGGTATATACTTTTGAATTTCACACATTATACGAGGAATTTGTCTCTTCCAATACTTTATATCATCTTCATGGATTTCTTTCAATGAAAACCATCTGCATGAGATCATGACACAAGAAAATAGCATGTTTCAACATAACATAATATAATATATTACATTACAAGTAAAACACGTGTCATTAAGTACAACAACAATTTGAAAGAACATTTTGCATATAAATCACAACTACTTACCTCATGTATTTTCCAAGATCATATATAACTTGTTTGACGTTGTTGTCAAAGTCGTTTGGGAGAGATACTGGTAGAACATATTGTAACAAAAAAATGAATCGTTATTTGTTTCGACCAAAGTAGACCAAAAAAAATTAAAAAAATTAAAAGATGTATAAGGCCAATATATATAAATATGTATACCAAAATTATTACCTCAATGAAGGTATGACAATCATGTGTTTTTACCCCACCAAATTCACCTTTCTTGTTAAGAACCAAATATCAATATAGCATAGAAAAACCTTAGAATAAGTACTCAATGCCTTGAAAAAGAGATAATTTCAAATAATAAGCCTCTTCGAGGGGGCAACCTCCTTTTACCCCACATAAATGTTCAAGTACAAGATGATTCCAAATGAAAATGTCTCCTTGGTATATATAGGAGACTAGGAGGTATAATTAGAACTAATGGAATAAAGCCGACATAAATAAAATAACATTACTAATGTAATATGCCCCAATTAAGGGGTAATGAGCCAATATTAGGGCTTAACATTTTCTTCATTAAGATATTATTTATGTTTGAAGCAAAACCCGTGGGAAATTTAATTCTTTGAATGACCTCTTTTACATCATTGTTGTGTTGCTCTGTTAATAACCATGGAAGGTTATTTTGGTCTAGTCCATCTCTATTTGATCGGATCACACTTCGCATTGCATGATTGGCTTCCTAAATGTCAGTACAAATTTTGACAATTTTTTCTTTATCCCTCCTACCATCTATGATTCGCCATAACATTTCTGTCACATTCTTCTTGATATGCATTGTATCAAACAAATGAGCTATTTTTAGCTCCTCATAGTAGAGCAACCTCATGAATTGAGTGGGATAACATTTCATTCCTCGTGGAAGGCCATTATTAATACCTTCATGATGGAGGCCTTCATGAAGCATAAAAGAAATCACAAAAATATTTATCAAATACGGTAAAATAAATTCAATGATTAAAATAAACATTCAAAACATTACATGATATACTATACATAAGAAATTGTGTACCTTGACGATTTCTATTATATTCCAACCTCCATAGGTGAGGTGTCATTCTTCATGGTTTTAAACCAGTCTCTTCTTTCCCATTGAAAAGAGGTTTTTCAGTAGTATGATACCTATGGTTCTTAGGGAGGAGGTGCCTATACTCATAAAACACCACCTTTCCTAAAATTTTTGAATGATGATACTTCATCTTAGGACCACAAATTGGACATGCAAATTTACCCTTTGTTTGAAGACCTGCAACAAATGGATTAATGTCAATTATACGATGAGATTATTTAACCATTAAACATGCACCATGATATCATTAAAAAATTATATAGTATTAAAGAGCAATAGAATGCTACATACCACAAAAATGTGTTAGTCCTAGGGCATCATGAATTTTCCATAAAAGTATTCCACGGAATTTAAATTTCTTCTCCCCGATTGGTTTACAAATGTCATGCATAGTGATGTCAACACATAAATTCAGTAGCTCATCAATAAGATGCTCGATATATACATTCATATCTTTACCCCGGTACTTACCTAATTGTTTGAAATTACACATAATTACTATAATCATGATATGTATATATAAGTAAATAAATAAACAAAAGATATTATGCAAAAAATGAAACAAATGAAAATGTTAGATTCAAAAAATTAATGTAAACAAATACTTGGAACAATCATTGTCAACATTATGTGCTCCCTCTTTATTGACATCCAAGGAGGAATGTTACTATTGATAATAGAAAAATAGGCCACACTGAGTAAATAGACCTACGCTCTCTGAATGGATTAACATCGTCAACTGTCAATGAAAGCCTAACATACGAGGTTCATCTTTGAAATCTGCCCATTTTTCCTCAATTTCCCTAAATGCATAACCATCAACAGGCATTCGAAGAACACCATCTCTACTTTTGTTACGTGCATGGTAATCCATAAATTGTGCTATACTTTCACACCTGAACAATCGTTGCAAACGTGGAATTATGGGAATATGACGAAGAACCTTTCGAGGAACCCTTTTTGTTACTTGATCGGTTCGATATCTAATGATAAGACATTGCGAGCATTATGTTTTTGAAGCATGTTGTCCATAATATATAATATGATCATTAGGACATGCATCTATAGTTTTATAATCCATTCCAATGTCTTTCATAATGGCATGCAAACCTCGATATGTGCAAGGTAAAATATTTGACGATGGTAACAAAAATTCACCTAACAGTCTACAACATAACAAATAACTAGTTAATGTAAAGAATATTAATCGTAAAAATTGCATTCTTATTTTACACATTAATTATCACTAAAAACAAATAGAAAAAAGTCAACATTTATGTATAATATGAGATGAAACATATTACATACCTTAGGATTTGTGTCATACAAGTGTTAGACAAATTATTCATAACCTTTAAGTTCACTAGCAGCAATGTAGCGGAGAGAATATTTTCTCTTGATCCTTCATAAAGTCGTTTATTTGCCTTTTCTAATAGAGGTTCATCATAAATACCATCATTGTCCCCATCCTCATTCGGCTGAGAAAACAAATCTTGGATCATTTGATTTGTCCCATCATCTTCTTCCATGGGAGCATTAACTTGATTTGTCCCATCATCTTCTTCCATGAGAACCTCATTTTCTTGATCATGTTCCTCGGCTTGTACAAGATCATTTCTACTACTACTTGGTGCAATATTCTGTGGAAAGTTAGAGGGCAACTCTAACTTTATAATTACAAACAATCATGCAAAATTAGTGTGTATTATAACAAACATTCAAACAATATATATACATATATATAATTTTATATAAAATTGACAATATAAAAACAGATAATGAATATATAGCCAATTACCATGGGACGATATTCATTCGATCCACCATCAATGTGCCCATATTTCCTACAATGTTTTGTAGTTGTTGCTATTTAAATTCTTACAGGACATATGAGGCAACATTTTTTGCAAGGGCAATAACATCTACCATCACCATTTCATTCGCTTTAATTTTTTTCCCACCTCTAATATTCTGCGACATTCTTCCGCACAAAAATACCCTTTCTGAACCATTGTTGTTATAGCAAGATTGTTGCAACATCTCTAATTCATAAAATATTCATAGATATTTTTTCGTCGCAATAGCAATGAACATTGACCAAATCAATGTTGACTTTGTCATAGAGTATAACGATCAATGTGACTTTATCAAATAGTGTAACGGTCAATGGTTATCGTCGCTCTTGCGACGAAATTTGACCAAATCAATTTTGACTTTGTCAAAGAGTATAACGGTCAATATTGACTTTATCAAATACTGTAACGGTCAATGGTTATCGTCTCTCTTTCGACGAATTCGTATGTTCATCGCAAGAGTGACGATAGTCCACTATCTTCACATTCATCGCAAGAGCGATGAACATTTGCATTCATCGATAGAGCAACGAATACAGGCTGGATTTATAATAAAATTGAGAAATTGATCTCTTTCTCTTGAATTTTGCGATGAAAGGGTACTTTCGTCACAAGTAGTCGTCGCAAATTTTTCAATATGTAGTAGTGTTTATAGGCATGGTTAGAGTTCCACCATGATCCAAGTTCCATGTATGTTGTAAATTTTCCTTACAAGTTTCACCCAATTTTAAACCGACCCATATGCTTAATCATAATTCTAGATCAATCGGAACTATGAGTTATTGTGTCATCGGATCCGGGGAGGGAAGATCACTATTAATTATACTACTCACGTTTGTATTTGGACAAAATGCCTAAATGATATGTTATGTCATGGTTTGTATTCATCATTGTTTTTAACACATGTGCAATATGTGGAAACATTAGCATTGCCCCACAAGTGTTTGAAGGAATTCATAAACGAGATATCAATGGTTCATCATTCTTATATTTGGTTTGATTGCTAAGTGTTTAAAAGAACAGCTAAAGTTTATATTCCACGCCAAGTATGTGAAAGAATGTTGAAACTATTTGATTGCCAAACGTTTGAAAGAATGTCTTAATGAGATACTTCACAACACGTGTTTTAATATATCCATAAAGGAGGAGAAATCAAACTAATAGTTTTGCTAGATCTATTTTTCCAATTCCCAAAATTTATCATTTTTCCTAGAATTTCCACCCCTATGAAGCTTTGGCATTCTTTAGTGCATTGAAACTCTCGGGAATAAACCCAACACGGTCACAATGTTTAGTTTTATGCCTATCAGTGATTGTTTATCACCTTTAGGTAATGCACACAAAGTGCTTGAAAGAATGTTTAAACAAAATTTCATGTCATGGAATACCATCATTTCTAGTTAATTTGACCAAAATGGCTACCCTTACGAGGCATTGACAAAAGTATCTACCTTGAGGATATAAAAACTATGGAGATGTTATAATCCAAAGGCATATTTTTTTTAGAGTGGATTATTGATGTTTTGTTTTTCAACATGATAACTTGCACCCTTGTTTGAAGTCATAAATTTTATACTACAATGTGTGTTCCACTTCCAACATAGTATGTTTTGAGCACTATTAAAAAAGAAAATGGTTAGTTTTCATCGAGATGGTTCAAATCATTCATTTGTGAGTTAATATTCAATTTGTTAAAACATGTGTTATTAAAGAACAAATAATAAAATAAAAGATACCTAGATACAAGATGCCTCCAATGTTGCAGCCTCTTTCTCAATCTCCAATGTAATTTGCATGCATGTTTTAGACATGTAATGCAAACTAAAAACTTTTTAAGTAAAAACATATGCAAATAGAGATAAGATCCTTAAATGTGATAGGTTAGAATATCAAGCACAACTGGATACAATCCACCAGAGCTATTTTGGTACCTTAAGAGGTTCTGACTAGGGACAAGGAGCAAGGAAACTAATTAATAGTGGATGACCTTCAAGGAAACAACTACCCAACAATTGAAAACAAAATATAATTGAGTTTGAATCAGAGTCATTTCACAACTCAATTTAGACCTACGTGGGCATGCAAGGCACTTAGATTAAGCGTGTGACATTATAAAAGATATTCAATTAGATATCGATATAAATGTGTGGGGAACCTTTCTTGGGACGTATAGAATTCAAACAAATATTTTTTTATAGGGATAACCATCAAGGCAAGAAGAATGACGATGATGGCTAGGATACCTAGTTCTAATGAATCTAAAGAAAAATACCAATAAATTAAAGTCTCCTTGAGTTTGTTGTTACAAATATCACATTATCTTTAGTTTTAAATCATATTTATTTTTGAATCTTTAATTACATGGTAGTTGTTATCAATTGCCACTAACAATCATGTTTTAACTTCAACACCCATCTATAACTATAGGTGAACTCATCATGGTTAATAAAAAGTTAGGGATTCAAATATAAGCTTAAAACCCATTATTTTCTCAACCATTACCCTTTTTGTATTTTGAGTTTGATTGTATTGTGATGCTGATTTTTTTATATCTTACACGCCATGGACAACATATGAAGCCATAGGATATCATATGCTTAGTATTTTCTTACAACAAAGATTAAGTTTTTTACTTACTCCTTATATTCTTATCTCACTAATATTTGTAGGCGTGGAAAATTTTCCCCACTGTTCAAGAAAAACTCACGTATTTGTGAAAGGGCGAGAGAATAAGCATAGGGTTTCATGCCTAATATGTTTGCAAGTGGCATATTCCAGCAAATGCAATGTATTGTATGGCTTGATGTTTCTCCTTCTACCGTTGTGATCGAGCTTCCTCTCTTTTCATATTAGTTGATGAAATACACTTTAAGATTAGGATAATTAGTGCAATCGTGTTTAAAAATCATTGGTAAAAAAGTGAATTCAAGTCGGGATGAAATAATGAATGGCTCCCATGTCATACTCTCTTCCACAATTATTTGGCATTTTGTGCAACAAATTAAAACTAGAATAGACAAAAATAATGGATCATAGTTAATTTTAATCTTTCAATCCACTAATCCCTTTGCATTTTCATAGTTATTTCTCAAGTAAGTTTGGGAATCAAAATGATAGCATCTATTTGCTTTCAAGCAAAAACCTCATAGATTATTTTGCATATTTCTAATTTATTGTTTTGATTTCTAAAATTGTTATGGAATAATTGAAGTTTAGTTATAGATTATTTTTCCATATATTGAATATTTGAAATACATTTTTTTAAGAAACATTAGTGATACATCAACTTAGCATATTTCTCTATCAAACAATTGTATGCATCAAGATGAGGCTTTGTCTTAAATGCAATTTCAGCATTTGAAATCATTTCGTAATATTGGATAATAGCTAAATGGATGGATTTCATCTAAAATCCATTATCTTGTGAGAAATATTTGTGATACACCAACCCAACATATTTTCTCTTCCAAAAAATTGTATGCACCAAGATGAGGCTTTGGTTGAAATGCAATTTCATCATTTGAAATCATTTCATGATATTGGATATTAGTTAAATGGATGGATGTTAGTTTAGAAATGAATCTTCCTTCCTAAATTGGTCTAGATTGGATCGTTATATTATTTTTCATCTATATCAATGCTTTATGAGTGAAAAAATTGGAGGAATCAACTTGCAGAGCCATTTTAGCAATTGGTCCAAATTTGGAAATTTGGGTCCAAAAAATTGTTCGAAATATTTCAGGGCCATTTTGAGGCATCAAACGATATTTTTTTATGGTCCAAACCTTACTATGGAGATTCTATCTATATTCTACACATTGAGACCTTTGCAACGGTGCAAGAATCGCTTCAATCAAATGTTGTGTGTGAAAGTTATGCCTCTCACAAGTTGACCTATTGTATTGATCAACATGGTTCGAGTGGATGTCATGTCAACCCACATTACTTAAACGTGTGGGGATAGCCACATAGTGGATTTTCTAGAGCATTCTAGAGGGTTCAAACCTGATCACTAATTGAGGGTTGAGGAAGTCAATTCCCTAACCCTAGACGACTATCGGGCTATGTTAAATACCAGTTCGTTAGGAGGAGAAGGGGATCCATTGTTTTGCATTTTATCTTGTTCCATAGCTAATAATAACAGTTGAGAGTGGTATTTTGTGAGCATAATAGAGGAGTAGAGATTATGTAGCAACCATACAATCCATAGTGTCAAAGGCAATTCCATAGAGAGTGGCTCTTTCTTTATACGTGCTTTTGAAGAAAAGAGAGAAAATTGGCCTCACCTTCTAGCTGGGTTTTCTCTCGTATTGGGTTTCCCGAGTCATATATTGAATTTATTTGTGGATGGTGTGTGTATTTATTTTTGTTATCTATTTTTCTCATTTCCGCTATTTCATAGAAAAATGGTAATTAAAGAATATGAGATCTAAAGGAACATTAACCTTCACAGCAAAGATTCCAGTATTTTATTAGATCTGTTGCGTTGAACTGTTACAGTGGAATATCCAAGGTAGTTTACATATCATAAATGGATAAGATCCATCCCTTTGATCAAGGTGATGTAAATAGATTGATGAAGAGTAAGAAAACAATTTCTTCTTTTTAGTTAGGTAGTAGCCCTTATTGCATCCTAATCTCCACCATTCAACTTCTTCAACTTTCTCAAGTTCTTTGTATTATCCCAACCACTGGAGAGATCTTTTTATCCCTTATCTTCTATCTCTTACCTCTCATCATTTTGTATTAAGAGACACTTTCTTCTTTCTTCTTCAACTTCAAAGAGGGAGCTAATCAGAGCTACAAAGAACTTGACATATATGCAATTTTTGTAGGCAT
>JASDQU010818623.1:68292-83491 GCA_032191745.1 Picea mariana | reverse complement strand
AGGATCTACTTCAACCTTCGGAAAATAAGGTTAGTTCATTCTTACTGTGTTTGCCTGAGAAAAGGGGTTGAGATTTTGGGTAGAAGGATAAAGATTAAATCTGAAGGGTCATGATCTGCATGTAGGCTTAGAACCCTAGCTTACTAGTCCGTAGGGTAAAATACCCAACAACACTGATGCAAGTACATCTTTTAAAAAACCTATACACACAACTCTTGAAGAATTGATCAGCATCCATATCTACCTTGATGCTCTAATCCTATACATTAAAGGGATGATAATTACCTCAGAGTTCCAAGTGTTATTTCTGGGTCCTTTCAAAATTTATTTTATTTTGTATACTAACTCTTACATTCTAAAGGATTTGCAGGAACAATTGTTTTCCTACAGCACTAACGGTTCTTTCTTGAAACATTCTGAGGGGCCAATGTAAAAAGTTCTAATGTTGTTTGTATTTTATGTATACTAGTAACCTAGCTCTGCTTTCATTTTTTTTGCGCTATTTTCTTTTCTACCTTACAATAGTTTGACTTCTACTTTTTGTTTTAAGTTTTCCTACTGCTCTTACGTTTTTGTCATTTTATTGTTGTTGTTTTAAATTTTGCAATTTTACTTCTGTCATGATTTTGTTTCCTACCATCTTCTAGTTAATTTGGTCAAAATAGGATGACTGGATTAGTTCTGCCATAGTGACACCCCTGCAAATCATTGTTAGTCAATAACAATCAAGCTTACACAGTTGTTATGATGTTTCCCTTGAAGCATACTTGAATTTATTATCTTCTTTCACTGTTGTCTTATAAAGAATTGGTTGTATCCCACTTCTTCTTGCAATTTCTTCATCCATTTGAGATTTTAAAGAGAAAATCCAAAAATTTTCTCCTTGAAGTAAAGAGCAGATTCTGGTTGAATGATTATGCATACAGTGGTAAAACCCCTCACTTTTCATGAGCTATTCCCAAATTCCTGGTCATTTTCCATTAAATCTGCTCAATTCCCCCTATTGCATAATCTTCCTGGTTATATCTTCTTGACCTGTTGTTCTTGGTCTACAAAACCATGAGTTCTGAGTTCTAAATATGTTGAAAACAAATTTCCCTGTGGAGTCGCCATTTTGTTGACGATTAAAATTGCAACGAGTTTTATTTCGCCCGCAATGTATTGCTAAAGCCTATTATTATAAGCTAATAATATAAATAATACTAGTAGGTGGGACCCTCTATAGATTGGGAGATAATATCTGGCTCTTATTTGATGTTGTGCCACTATTTGACATTGCTTACATGGTTGATGAAATCTTCTTTTTATTGGCGATGGATTGGGCTTACTTATTATGTGGGTTCTAATTGCGACAGTTGAATGATGGATAAGGCATGTTATGTGTTGTTTCTCCTACTCTAGGATCTAATTCCATGTTACGATGGCCTATGTTATCCATTGCTATCATTGCTATATGTTCATGGATTCCTTACTGTGATACCTGCACAGTAAACATGTTAGCAACAACACATAAGAGCAATTGAAAAGAGATAAAAGCAACCTAAGCAAAATGCAAATGGAAGAGATCAGACTATGCTCTTATGCTACATGCATTGAAATTTAAATGGTCATTGTTTACCCTAGTAATAAGCTAATAGTTATGCGATTTGTTGAGTTATATGGAACATGGTTGATTTATGTTATAAGTTGGAAATGGATGAATGTGATTGTGGGTCACACTATTGGAAATTAGTGGGTGATGGTTTCGATACATGGTTTAAATAAATGAGTTAATGGGAAGTTTTCTAGCATGTACTAAGAAATTAATTGATTGGGGGTGGAGGCGACATACATTTACTGCACGTCACCCTTACTCTTTGCACTGGTCACCACCCTAGTCGGGCTATTTTTCAACTGTGTTTGTTGTGGTTAGGCTCTGACTTTCAAGCACAGGAAGAACCGCTCGGACAACTCACTTTTTTAAGGTTCTCTTGGTTACAGGTATGCCTTTTTTCCATCCATGAATTTTCTCTGGTTATGAAATAGATAGTGGCTCGGTATGTATGGTTTTGTGCTTTCCTTAAGTCTGGTAACTATGCAAATTGGTGATATTTTTTCGGAATGGATGATTGGTGTGGGTTTTCTTGCAATAATCTTGGAGTCACAGTTTTTCTTGGTGTTAAAAACCATGAAGGCCTATGTCATCCTTGTTGGTCTTGGTTAAAGGCTTTTTCTTATTCGGTTCAGATTGGCTGGCCATCCCCACATTTTCTTATCACTTTACCCAGTCATTTGTTGTTATGGGGTTTATTGGGTTTGGAACGCATTGTGTCACTACGCTTTGCTTCACTTAGGTATGAGTATGTTCATGTTACTAATGTTGCACAATGGGTTGTGATGGTTCTTTTTCCAAAGGGATTTCTTAAGGTGACTGTTATTTCTCGGCCCTGTCATATCTTAACATTCTCGGGTTGATTGGGAAACCCACAAGGGTTATACCCTACATGTTATCAGTCTTTTTACGAGGTCAAAATGGAGCCTGGCTCCTCTATTCATAGTCTCTCATGTCACGGGAATTTTCACCCTATCTGTGAAGACATTTGTGGTATACCCTGTGCGTGCACCATTGGTCTCGGAGGTTCTCACCCAATTTTGGGGGGCGACTCCATGTTGCCTTGTGTTGGTCCACAAGGCCAATCCTTGATTACGCAAAGCTCGGTTTTGATAAAGGAAACCCATTATGTCATGTTGGATACATGGTCAATGGTTATGAATTGGTGATGCATCGTCGATGATGTTCTATTGCTTACTCATCTTTTCTTATTATCCTTACAGTGTTTTTCTTATTGGTACTTAGTCACTGCAATTGGTTACTATGGCAGTTTAATTGATAAGCTCAACATTTGAAATTGGTTGATTGAAGAATGGGGTTAATACACATCCATTGTATTTTGCATTGAGATTATCAAAATGTTAACTCATCATTAGTTTACAATTGATTAATGATGCTTCGCGCGTAATGCATTGGTATGTGTGGTGTTCCTACAACATGAGTCAATGATTACTGTGACTATGTGTTTTTAATGACCAAATGGTTATTGCAATCGGGATGATTATGGAATTCCCATCCACTGTATATGTTATGGTTATTTGATTTCATCATCAGAGAGGGTCACAGGTTTCAAATATGGTTTTGATGCAATTCGATCAATTGTGTTATGAGATCGTGCATATTGTTGTTACCTCGTTATATTGATTGATATCCCACCATTATGGATTTTTAAAGTCAGAGTGGATTGAACCCTTACAGTCACATTAATACTCTATGTTTTTTTGAATGGTCTGTGTATTCCAAGCACAATGTGAATTTAAATGTTGATTGTTGCCTGTGTGTTTAAGCGGCAAGTCAGGATCTTTGCAATTAAAATATGGATCATTGTGTTTGACTGTCCACTGTGTATTCTTAATGACTATCATAAATTTTAACAATTATAGGCATGGGTGTTGTGGCAGTATGATCTACAATTTAATTGTATATGGAATTGAGGGATTAAATCAGGCATGCTTTCTGTGTCTATGTTGACGAAAGGTGGTTGATTTTTTATACTAAACAGAGAGGAATTAAGTGACTGGTTATTCATTTGGGAATTGTTTTAAATTATTAAATGGATAAATGAGAATAAGAGAACTCACCTACAGGTTGTGTGGAATGCATTATGTATTGTTTGATGAAACTGTGTTAAATATTTGATTTCAAATATTGAGCAAGCTAATGCTCAGAATTGTTTGAATTATGCATAGTAATTGTTTTTTGGGTCACAGTGGTCATTTGGTTGGTGTATTTCCTTTTACATAATGGTTTTAAGGATTACTTAATCAATTTTATGAACAATAACCACTCTCTTTCCCTATCATTATTTTACTTTTTGCTAATTACAATCCCATCACCTTCCCACATTCATTTTTCACTCCTTGTTCTAAAATTTAATTACAGTCAAGAAGAATTTTGTATTGAACTAGTTTAAATTCGCATTTTCTTGGTTGGATTACAATGATGTTTTCTTTAGTTTTCATTACAGTTAATTGTTTGTGGTCTTTGAGCAATAATCATGTTTCTTTTCCCCCTCATTATATCATGTTTCACTCAATACAAACCCCTCGCATATCCCAAGACCTTTTGTTCACCCCCTTCTCATTGACAACAGCTAAACAATTTATATGGACTGGATTGCATGAGTCTGATATGTTGCTGAGCCAAAATCTATTTCATATTTTTAAAGAGTTATCATGTATGGTTGTTAAAAGGACTATTTGTTAATTAGTCATGCATGCAGGAATGAGATTTTTTAGCCGAGGTAGCCATGGCAAAGGCAACCAAGGGAGAGGTGATTGGAACAAAGGCCCAAGAAGGCTAAGATTCTCCATACACTTTGACGTTGTCTCACAAGAGTTAGGCCAATTGTTTCAGGCCGGATTTTTCAATTGGATTAGGCAAGGAGTGGTCGAACCTAGGCCTGAAAGGCCTCCCTTCCAAACTCCACAAGCCCCTGGTATTCCGGTGCCCCTTCATGTCTCATTGCCACCCGAGGTTCCCGAAAACAATGGATGGCAGGAGATTGTCCACTCGAAAGTCTCCCAACATCGTGGGTAGCCCAATTTGTCCTTACCTGCTCCCCCGCCTATTAACCAGATTGCCCAATTTGCACCTATCCACTCACCATTTCAGTCCTCCCATGCTAGCAAAAGGTTGAAAACCGAGGCCCACCATGCCCTTGACAAATGAAAATCCACTGCTGCCCCTTCCTCACCCTACAATGGCTCTGATAAATCCATGTCTTCCTGGATGCATTTGAGGGATGATTTTTCTCACATGATCAGTGAGATTAGGCCTGAAGGATCAATGCAACCAAAGGCAAATTCAGGAAAATCAAAGGGTGACAGCAGCAATCAAGGAAAGATTGCATCTCAGAGTGGGAAATATGGTTTTTGAGTTTTTTATGTTGTTTATTGTGGATGACAATTGACTTCAGAAGTTTTGGACAACATGTTTTCTTTGGATATATGAATAATATATTTTTTGAAAATAATTTCAAATATCAATGAGCTAAATTGTCAAATGTTAATGTGATGATGGGAGTCACAAGGAGGGGTGTTTTGCTTAATTAACTAGTTATGTTATGATTTTTAAGAAGTTAAAGGGAGTCACAAGGGGTCCTACCTACTAGTTATTATTTATTTATAACCCTTATTATGATTATTACTTTTCCCCCTAACTAAAAAGTTGGTTGAGTCTTTAGTTAACTTAACTAATGAGGTAGTTCAACTACTTCAACCAATTCTAATTTGTTTAAAGGCAAAAGGAAAGGGAGGAACAAGAGGGGATAGAAGGAGAAACATACTAAGGTTTTATCTTTGAGTTTATGTTGAGATAGTTCAATTTTCATTCATTCCTTAATTTATCACAAGCCTAATTCTCTTTTATGATAGCAGGGTCTTATTGTAGACAACAACATTTAGGGTTGAATTACATCATTTAGACACTTCTTTTTCAGAGGTGTTGATCTATCCTTGATAGTCTGTGTGGACTTGTCTATTTGTGAATTAGTTTTCATGACTGACAAAGGCTATTGTGCAGAGTCGAGTGGGAAGCAATCTGTGGCAAGTTGATCTAGCTTTTAGAGTTCAGTTTTGATTTTCTACAAAGGTCATATTGTATGTTCCATCGGCGATGTCTAACTTACTTTGGTTCGAAATTTCTGTATGAGATTTTGTAAAGAAAATGACTCTTTGATGAATTGGAATGAAATAAAGGATTGCTTTATGTCTCATCCATCTTTATTATCATCTTGGTGTTTTACTTCTGTCTTTACACTTGTTTTCAGCAACTATTGTATTCAGAAAACCATATTAAAATGAATTTTCCAGCAAGCTTTTATTTGTGAAAAAGACTAGCCTAAGCACTTGTAATTGATACTTGTGAGTTAGGATTTTATTTTTGATGGCTATAAACCTAGGGTGACATTCCCGTCTATTTTTCTTTAGCCAAGCAGAATCTGGAAATGCTTGAGTAAGATCATTTCATATCTTTTCCTCAACGACAGGAATGTTTATGTACATAATAATGAAAATGCCTCTTTAAGTACATAATAATAACAAATAATAATGATAATAATAATAACAATAGTTCGAACAATAGAGACTATGAAAAAAAAAAATTAGTCAAAGGACAAACTAATATGAAGTCAGCTAATAAAAAGTTGACTCTCCATGCTCAAAACTTTGGATATCTAAACATTTCATTAAAAATAGTAAAAATTCAAAAAGACTATAGATGATAAACAACTTTGGATATTCTAATATACAAGACATTGGGAATAATGAAACTGGGAATAAGACCTCAAATCTATTATCCAATGAGATCATGACATATAAGGTTTTTTTTATTATATAAAAAATAATGTTTTTAGTTTTCTAGTTCGAACAATAGAGATTATGCAAAAAGCATTAGTCAAACAACAAACTAATATCAAGTCAACAAATTATCGATCACTATAGTCCCTCTATACCTTCGACAGGGACTAATAATATAATGGATATCAAATATCTCCCAAAATTTTATATTCTAAGATTAATTAGTCTTGATAAATCATATCATAATGTTTCCAACAATTAACACTAATTATTACTATGTAATGAAACAAGTGTAATAACACTTCTACCCAAATATTCAACAAGGCATTTTGATGAAATCTATTTTAAAACTATCCATGAGTTTTTCAAACTTATTAAGACCCTTAATTTATTATGACATTGTCCAATCCCTAAAGCACTAGTTCAAAAGCTTGGTATTCATGTCCATAGCTTGTTGTGTCTTAAACACTCCTCTAATGCTATTGGCTATTATGAAAATACTTTTTCCTCGTCTTAGTGGTTGATTAATTTAGTCTTAGGGTCGTACAATATAGAAACAACTTGTACATGTTTTATTATAAGTGTGTCCTATAGTATGAAGGTGGCCTCATAAAGGCGTGATAAAATCCATGAAATGAAATGTGGTGCCCTCTCTTCTACATTTAAGTACCTTTGACATGAGGAAGTTGTTGTATAACCTTTGTCTGCATGTTTCCAATAACAGGAATCTTTCCTCATTGGGTATTTTAACAACCAAACTTTTACGTGAGAGCAATAATGAGTGTAGCAATTAATTTTAAATGCATTCAATATGACACTTCTAGTGGTCCCTTGTTCCTCATAAATTTTTGAATCACATTCATTTTCTTAAAACGATTTGTTGGCCTCTAATTGGTCCGGATGACACTCCTAACGGTCTCTTGTTCCTTAGTTTGGTTTTTCAATTATTTTTGGAATCTACCTCGTGTTTTTTTTAAAGATGCATATGCCTAGGGTTTTCCTACCTTAGATTTCTTTCCGATCTAACGTGCACTAAGGTGGTCTTTGTCATGTGCTAATTTTCTATTCACACATTGCTATAATTTTTGTATTCACACTCATCGTATAGAAGTCATAGTTTCCTTTTTCTTTTTATCATTGTATATGTATTTTTATCTGGTTGTACTTTAAATGTGTTATAAATTGGTTATTTTATAGTTATTTAAAATAATAAAAGGAAAATTTATATTTGAAATTTGAAATTTAATAAGATTTATTTTTGATTGATGGAATTGTAAATATCAAATATTAATATTTTGTTGTGGTAGGGGTATTCAAAGATTGAATTCATTTATATATTTAAAATAAAAATAATTTGAATCATCCACCAAAGCAATTTTGATCAAAATCACTTGATGTGTGAGAGCTCCTTCTTTCTGTGACAAGGGACCGCCTCCACGTAGCTATTTGAGTGTTTAAGTCACCCTACCCCACCCTACCCCCTATGGATTTGAACCTATGACCTCTTAGGAGGAAACACATGTTCTTAACCATTAGACCCACTCAAACTGCATATTCATTTTTTATGTTTTTAATCATTTTACAATTTTTTTCATTTAAATTTATCCTATGTAAAGACTGGTATTTTCATAATATTTTTTAATTGTTTTCTATGTTTTCTAAGGAATTTGAAGACTCTCATAATGCGATGTTATGTGCACCATATTCTAACCTTCTTTTGGGTGTAATTCACACCAAGTATCTTTACTTTGTGATCTTATACATTTTCTTACGATGCTAAGTGTATCTTGGAAACATGGCCCCTTTTCCAATGTGTTTTTCATGATATAGTCTTCTTCTTGTGCTATATTATTTTTTCCTCCTATCGCATTTTCTATGGTTTCTCTGTTGGGTTAATCTTGCCTCGGTCATAGAGTTGTTGTTTCAGTTATTGTTGGGTTTACAGACCCATGTTATTGGGTAACCCGTGGTATTTTTCCATGTCATTTCATATGAGTCTTTGCATGTCTATCTCCACACCAGGCATGTAATCTAATTCAGGTACATAAATTAAGGTTGTAAATGGTGAAACCTATTTAATGGTTTGAAATACTTCATTGTAAGAAGCCTCAATTAGTTGGTATTGACTTGGCTTAGTCGATTTAACCAAGAATAATAGATATGTTTTCATTTCTCTATCAATTTTAACACACTCTACCATGACCATGACACAATTACATATGCTTTGTGTGGACAAAGAAAATAGCTAGCATCAATCCAACAAGTATCCATTAAAATGAATATTAACAATATTTCCATGTTCCTTTAAAAAAAACTCAATTATAAATCGTAAAACAACAACATACTTGGAATTATGAATGAACATCCATTCAATTTCATTTCCATTCTCAACATATATATAGAATGAATGTTAATTGATTGAACCGAATATTGAATTGAAAGAATGTTAACAGTTCGAACTAAATATTGATCTGAAATGCAAATTAAACAACAAGCTCGCATTCTATCCCATTAACATCCTTGAAATATTTCATCATTAAATTCTGATTCAGAATTAAATTTTGATTCTAGAACATTAACATTGTAAAAATGCACTATTTTCCTAGAGAATATACTCAATCACTTAAATCAACAAAAACTAGAGAGTGATGTTTTTTCCTTCGAAAATAAATCTCAAAAAAGTTGGAAATAGTCATCCCATTTCGAGAATGATACAAATGTAAAGTTGTCATGTAAAATTCCCTTCAAAATTATGGATTTGCATAGATCAGCGTACTTCATTATTAACAACAGTAACAAAACAATAGTACTATTCTTTCTATTATGGAATTTTTAGGCCAAAGGAGTTCTTTTATGGGGAGCTTCTTCAGAGCCTTTCATCGTATGTCCGCAACATATTAAAAAATGACATGTGCATTTGTCCATACCAAATCAACAAATGCCGCATACGTCTGTCCAATGCGAATCCACTTCTGTTTGTATGAGTCACTGTGGTGGGTTCAATAAAATCCAAATTTACCACGCCCACTGAATTCCAATCACGTGAGTCGACCTGTTGTAACCAACAAATTATTTAATGGGATGATTGATCGAGGTTACAATGTTCATAATGTTGGAGGGGGCCCACTTTAAGGTGATGCTCATGGGTTTGTGCACTGAGAGAAATACACGTGAGATAGATACATGTGTTTTGAGCTAGAGGATTTGGTACATTAACATTAAAACCAAAATTCATTTCCCTACCAAACATTATTTAGACTCATTGAAACACTTCAATACATGGATTGTCATTGACAGAGGTTTTGGTTGGATATTAAATGCCCCGCCGATCAAATTTTCCCATATATACTCATCGATTCCATGTTTCAGAAAATAAGAAAGAAACAATTTGTTTTTTTGAAGGTGCAGTAGAAGTCCAGATATTGTGAATGTCAATGACTCGAAGGAGAAGAAAAAAAGAGAGTGCTATCATGGTGGCCATAAGTTGCAAGAACAAGGTTGTCATGTTGGTTGGAGTATTTGCCATTTTTTCTCGTGTATATGGAGATGGAGATGATAGTGATGCAGGACAAATATTCTGGCATAAGTTGTGGGATAGTCACCTCGAATCTTACTCACTGTGTTGGATCTATGACATCTGATAAGGGGAAATCAACCCCCAATTTGATGTACTGTATGAGAAACAATCTGTTGCATACTGTCAATTTCTGACCTGGATGCAAAACGTTTATCTTCGTCTATGTTTAATGGAATACATGAAATATGTGATTGTAGCTTATTCCAGTTGGCTGGATATTATTTCCTCCAGCTGAGTAAGACATTCCGAGCTTGTGGTCCAAGCGAGAGCACAACGAAAAATCGCAAACAAGGAGCTCACAAACACTACATCATTGCTTGAACTCCGTCGTGCATCTTAGAGAAGAAATGTTGAAAGGATTCACGAGTTCTTAACATGTTGAATGTTAACTAAGGAGTTTTGTGTAAGAGGGAATTTTTGGGAAAAAGAGCCCCACACTCATTCACCCCCCCGCCCCCGCCCCCTCTAAGTGTGGTAGGTGTGTCCAACAGGGACCTCCTCCACATAGCTATTTGAGTGCTAAAGTCACCCTACCCCACCCTACCCCCTATGGATTTGAACCTATGACCTCTTAGGAGGAAACACATGTTCTTAACCATTAGACCTACTCAAACTGCATATTCCTTTTTTATGTTTTTAATCATTTTACAATTTATTTCATTTAAATTTAAACTATGTAAAGTCTTGTATTTTCAGAATGTTTTTTAATTGTTTTGTGTGTTTTCTAAGGAATTTGAAGACTCTCATAATGCGATGTTATGTGCACCATATTCTAACCTTCTTTTGGGTGTAATTCCCACCAAGTATATTTACCTTGTGATCTTATCCATTTTCTTACGATGCTAAGTGTATCTTGGAAACATGGCCCCTTTTCCAATGTGTTTTTCATGATATATTCTTCTTCTTGTGCTATATTATTTTTTCCTCCTATCACATTTTCTATGTTTTCACTGTTGAGTTAATCTTGCCTCAGTCATAGAGTTGTTGTTTCAGTTATTGTTGGGTTTACGGACCCATGTTATTGGGTAACCCGTGGTATTTTTCCATGGTATTTCATATGAGTCTTTGCATGTCTATCTCCACACCATGCATGTAATCTAATTCAGGTACATAAATTAAGGTTGTAAATGGTGAAACCTATTTAATGGTTCGAGATACTCCATTGTAAGAAGCCTCAATTAGTTGGTATTGACTTGGCTTAGTCGATTCAACCAAGAATAATAGATATCTATTTATTTCTATATAAATATTTAACACACTCTACCATGGCCATGACACAATTAYATATACTTTGTGTGGACAAAGAAAATAGCTAGCATCAATCCAACAAGTATCCATTAAAATGAATATTAACAATATTTCCATGTTCCTTTAAAAAAAACTCAATTATAAATCGTAAAACAACAACATACTTGGAATTATGAATGAACATCCATTCAATTTCATTTCCATTCTCAACATATATATAGAATGAATGTTAATTGATTGAACCGAATATTGAATTGAGAGAATGTTAACAGTTCGAACCAAATATTGATCTGAAATGCAAATTAAACAACAAGCTCACATTAACATTATATCCCATTAACATCCATGACATATTTCATCATTAAATTCTGATTCAGAATTAAATTTTGATTCTAGAACATTAACATTGTAAAAATGCACTATTTTCCTAGAGAATTTACTCAATCACTTAAATCAACAAAAACTAGAGAGTGATGTTTTTTCCTTCGAAAATAAATCTCAAAAAAGTTGGAAATAGTCATCCCATTTCAAGAATGATACAAATGTAAAGTTGTCATGTAAAATTCCCTTCAAAATTATGGATTTGCATAGATCAGTGTACTTCATTATTAACAACAGTAACAAAACAATAGTACTATTCTTTCTATTATGGAATTTTTAGGCCAAAGCAGTTCTTTTATGGGGAGCTTCTTCAGAGCCTTTCATCGTATGTCCGCAACATATTAAAAAATGGCACGTGCATTTGTCCATACCAAATCAACAAATGTTGCATACGTCTATCCAATGCAAATCCACTTCTGTTTGTATGAGTCACTGTGGTGGGTTCAATAAAATCCAAATTTACCGCGCCCACTGAATTCCAATCATGTGAGTCGACCTATTGTAGCCAACAAATTATTTAATGGGATGATTGATCGAGGTTACAATGTTCATAATGTTGGAGGGGGCCCACTTTAAGGTGATGCTCATGGGTTTGTGCACTGAGAGAGATACACGTGAGATAGATACATGTGTTTTGAGCTAGAGGATTTGGTACATTAGCATTAAAACCAAAATTCATTTCCCTACCAAACATTATTTAGACTCATTGAAACACTTCAATACATGGATGGTCATTGACAAAGGTTTTGGTTGGATATTAAATTCCCCACCGATCAAATTTTCCCATATATACTCATCGATTCCATGTTTGAGAAAATAAGAAAGAAACAATTTGTTTTTTTGAAGGTGCAGTAGAAGTCCAGATATTGTGAATGTCAATGACTCGAAGGAGAAGAAAAAAAGAGAGTGCTATCATGGTGACCATAAGTTGCAAGAACAAGGTTGTCGTGTTGGTTGGAGTATTTGCCATTTTTTCTGGTGTATATGGAGATGGAGATGATAGTGATGCAGGAAAAATATGTTGGCATAAATTGTGGGATAGTCACCTCGAATCTTACTCACTATGTTGGATCTATGACATCCGATAAGGGGAAATCAATCCCCAATTCGATATACTGTATGAGAAACAATATGTTGCATACTGTCAATTTCTGACCTGGACACAAAACATTTTTCTTCGTCTATGTTTAATGGAAGACATGAAATATGTGATTGTAGCTTATTCCAGTTGGGCGGATATTATTTCCTCCAGCTGAGTACGACATTCCAAGCTTGCAGTCCAAGAGAGAGCACAACGAAAAATCACAAACAAGGAGCTCACAGACACTACATCATTGTTTGAACTCCGTCGTGCATCTTAGAGAAGAAATGTTGAAAGGATTCACGAGAATCAAAGAATCGTAGTAGTTAGTTTCTATTATTTCAAAAAAAATCACCCCACCGAGGAAGGTTTCTGGGAGATCAATTACGTTCCCTTCCATTAGGTGTCGCTTCTGGAAACTAATGGAAACTAGCCATTCAAAGCAACAAAAAAGGATCAGGTTGTTAAGGTTTTGGTTTCCATCATTGATAAAAAAGCAAGTTGTCGATTAGTGTTCAAATCATCTAAATGAGTTTGAAATTCAATCAACTTCAAGCTGAAAATCACCTTGTGAAGCTTGAAACTGTGGCCTTTAATGTGAACTGTAACATTTGTTAGAAACCGAGTGGATTCACCCCATGACAATTTAAATGAAAAGAAATGACCTGGAGTGAAGTATGTGCACTATGCTCACCATTTTATGTATAAGAAAGCGATGGTCCATTCGTAACAATCGTTGTTCTAGGTCCACATCCCCCCACACCATGGATGCAGATGCAGATGTTGTATAGACCAAACCAGATTTCAAGTGACACACTAAAACATGGAATACATGAACATTGCCATTGTTTAAAGCAGTTAAATGGAAAATTCTTATTAAAAATTATTTATTTATTGTGATAAAATTTGAATCCTTTACACTCCTTCATTACAACGACCAACAATAAATAATCACACAGTGAATTAAACATTATCTATACCTGACAAGCCATAAACATCACACTATAACACATAGATTGCTCACCACATATAGATTTATAGTTGCGTGTGTATATGAAAGCATGTATACCCCCTTTCAGAACCCACCTGTTGATATATCTATGTAATTGCACTATTGTTAGGTAATTAATGACACTTGGTTATAAGCTAGAATGTCTATCTGTCCTGAATTTTTTGTGCTTGTAATAAAAAATAATTTTTCATCTTATAAATGTATTTAAAAAATTATTTAATTTTTTGTATTCATTTAGTAACAAAAAAAAACACCTTAATGGAGTCAAATCCATTTTAACAAAAACAATGAATTATTTTCTCTCGATAGCGAGCTGAGTTTTTTGAACTTGAATTCATTTACAAAAAAATTATATACTTTGAGACTTACTATATCTATGACACCTTCATTGGAGAGAAATTTGAAAACCCCATCACTAGCAATGACAAAGAAGGGATAATCGGACTTGAGATCAAGCATAGTGATCTCCAGAACATAAATGACACCAATGCTTTTAGTAGTACGATCACCTAGATGCCTCATAAAAGTAGTCCCCAGATGATTTTCATCAGGCAACTAGAGTGTGGGAGGGTCGCCACCCTCATCATCCTCTTCAGTTCCCCAACACTGAACATTGTGATCCCTGAGCCTTCGAACTAATCCAAGCTCAAAAACCTAGTTGTACATAGCTTAACATGCTTGTATTCATCCTCCTTTAAAGGGGTTTGATTATAGGAAAGATCCATCGCCTCGTGTCCATTATCTCTCCTTCTTACTTGCACATTAATAGCACTAAATGAACAATGATAATTAAGCACTCTGTAGTTTTGTAAAAAACATTGACATGTCGTTTCTAACCAACCTGGAAAATTTTAATCTATGTAAGGAAAAGGATGAACTCATTTACCTCCTCCCATAAATTAAGTTACAATTAGTGGATGATGTTCAGGAAGTATTTTCAATTATGAATCCATGTAATCTTTAGCAGCTCGAATCTCCTCAATGGTGTAAACAATGAGTAAAATGCTTGAAAGAACAATTGATAGGAGTGATTATATAAGGGGTTGTAAGAAGTTGAATGGTGCCCAACGAATTTTTGTCACACTAAGGAGAAAGATGATCAAAATGAGGACAAAGATGAGACAGAGGGTGCCAAAGAGATTGTGCATATTGGTTTTACACATGTAGCTTGAAATACGTGTCTCTTGTGTTATTGAATACAAAAACACATGTATGTTCCTATTGCCACGTTGATTTGCATAATCCTTCAGATCATACCATAAAGGAAATATTTTTTTCCATGTGGTCGAACAGAGTGAGAGAGACATACGCTTTCTTAATGGGGTGTTCATCTTTGAGAGGTTAACAGGTGGAATTTGCATGAACCCGACCATATTAAACTACAATAATTAAGCCACGGGTCGAGGCACATCAGTGATCAACTATAAGATGTCCGTTGTGAACCGTCCAATTGGCTATTTAAATACTAGGGCAAAGGTTGACCACATAGTTTAAGGCAAACACACCATTT
>JASDQU010818623.1:29850-59693 GCA_032191745.1 Picea mariana | reverse complement strand
GGGGGGGGGGGGTGAATGAGTGTGGGGCTCTTTTTCCCAAAACTTTTCTCTTACACAAAACTCCTTAGTTAATATTCAACATTTACTCATTACCCATTGTTGTCATTTATAACTAGTTAGATGTGAACATATATCAGCAACATATATCAACAATATATCATCAATAAGTCATCACCACAAGAAACACAAAGAACACAAGATGTATGTACAATTTTTCTTTTTATTATGGACAACAATCCATGGGTTTTTCAGCAACAACTGAATAGAGTACAACTCTATAAGAGCATCAACTCTATATGCAAAACTTTGCTTACATTCTCAGCATCAATTGAGATGAGGCAAAAATCCTCAGTAGATATCAATTTGTCAACAGGTACATGACCTATCAGTAGTGAAGCTCACGTGTGTACGCACTCTGGCTCACTACAACCCGTGTATGCACGCGGCCAGTGTATACAAAAACCTGCGTATACCTTCTGAGCTTCTTAGGGTCTATCCTTTAATACCAACTCAGTCCCTTGCAACCAATTTATCTTTCTTTTCTATGTCTTACTGTCCAATCTAACCACTAGCCAGTCATAATGCATCCAAGCTCTCCAATAGTTTACTTATGCTCCACGACCAATCAATATGAATGTTATCTCAATCATGTATAAACAACTAGTATACCATAGCAATCATGTCACCACTGAATCAAAAGAGTATTGCTCACTCCATCAACCAACATAAATCAAATCACAACAGTCATACCAAGAATTCCCTAAGAATTCACAACACAACAAACAATACTATCCATCAAGACAATAATGAAACCATACTAGTGTCTCAGTTATAGATATGAGCCCATATAATGCATATCTAGAACCTACCACAGTCTTCAACAACCAGTCATCAACTCAAACACAACTCTTCGTGATTTTATCCACTGCACGTGCCCTGTCCTCATACAACTCATGTATGTATGCACCTTGGCCCATTACAGCCCGTGTACACCTCAGAAAATAGGGTTTCTGAAGATCCGAAACTTTTTCCGTCAATATATCCGACATTGCTGAAACTATGATGTGTCCATGAGATCCTCCTCATGCTCTCTTTCTCAGCATAGATATGCAATCATACTCAATAGATCCACACCAAAGATGCTCTCACAAGAAGCTCTCCATCAATACTCCAAAATATATTCTCACAAGAAGCTCTCCATTGATCCACAAAATGGATATTTTGCAAGAGTCCATAGCTATCGTATTTATAATTTCATCATGTAGGTCACTTAACGCATTTCTAGGTCACTTAACATATTTTCCTTATTTTAGGGATAACCCTTTTCCATAAATAGAAAGTTCTCCAATACTTTATCATTTAAATAATATTTCTTGATTTTGTCACTTCTCTTTATTATTTAAATAATCCATCTTGACTTTGTAAATTTACTTTATCATTTAAATAATGATTTCTTCTTTTAGGTCACTTCGACTTCTTTGACCTTGGGGGCTTAAGACTTCATATGGGGGTCCTCCAACTTCGTAAGGCTATAACTCTCAAACCGTGAGGAGTTATGTGACATTCCACATACCACCGAAAATGGTATGACAAGTACTATCCATATAGGATAGTTTCACCAACAAATTCATTGATCTTAATCTCATTATTCCACATACAAGCATGGGTCCTCCAACCATTCTTCTAGGATAACTCAATTTGCAAAGCGTCTTCATGTGAGGGATTTCACCATAAGGGGACCACTTTGGAGTTCATCCATTTGTGCACCTTATCAATCATGATAAGACAATAATGAGTCATCAAACTATCCATAATATATCAAAAAATCCATCTTCATCATCTATGCATCTTGATCCATCTTATTCGATTGGTTTCCACTTGACATCTATCATTATCATCAAGGACAATACATATGCATTGTTCATCAATCATCAATCAATCAAACTTATCAATCAATCAATCCATTGACATCAATCAATCACTTGACATCATTAAACACTCAATCACTTGACATCAATCCTTTGACATCAAAATAATCAAACCATTGGCATCAATGTCAACATGATCCAACAATATCCCCCTTTGGCATTGATGGCAATACCAACATTGATGTCAACACCAATAATTGATGTCAACATGTAGACAAGGCATGCTCCATATCAATATGACTATCTCTCCCCATTACCAAACATCAATCACATCAATGTGACCATTTGTCCCCCTTTGTCATCAATTGAAAAGGGCCATTCTCCTCTTGGGGCTGCTTCCCTAGCTTGAACTCTCCTTGGGGATGCTCCCCATATCTTGTTTCCATTGAATAATATCTCCCCTTTTGAACAAGGGATATCAATCTGATGTAATGCTAAAAATACATTGCTCATGCTCCCTCTATGACCATTTCTCCCCCTGGAATTATGCCTCTATGCTATTTCCTCAAGTAGAGAGCTTTTTTCTAGGTATGCATATGATAAGAATTTCCTCCTAGAATCATAAGAAGAATGAATCCCCCTATGGGTATGTCTCCCCCTATTTTCAATTGGATCATAAATCAAACACTCTCTCTATGATGACCCTAGGACCTATTCATGCATCAAACTTGTGCCATACCATACATCATGAAACAAAATATATGTCAATAATGAAAATAGAGAATCATGAACAAGATATCAACCAAGTACATCATGTACAAAATCCATGTACATTAACCATGTATGTCAACAGATATCATCCATGGAATGTATCCACCATATTCCAACATGTGCATATACCAATATGACAACCATGTGCATCTACCAATATGCCAACCATGTGCATCTATGAGTGAACCATCATGCATCATCACTTGAACCAAGAAAGTATATCAACCATGCATGAACAAGCTATGAATCCCCAATGATGTACAACATGACTATCAACTCAACTCACCAACTACATGTCTCAATATGTAGCCCAACCACATGCAAAATGCATGCACCATGACATTCAACATATGCTTCCAATAATACATCATAAGATATATTGATGAAACTCAAATATGTACCAGTGATGTACCCCAACAACTCAGCATCAATCCATACTCATGGGTTAGTGCCATGCACCCAATATTTATTTTACGTCGTCACCTTACATGAACTAACATAGAACCATGAAAACCTGTAGCAAACAGTGTCAGAACTTGCAATAAAAAATGTTAGACTCTGCAACATCGCGTTATACCAACATATCAAGCTACAATCCATGTGCATTGTCTTATTCCCAAAGCTTTACCACATATACATGGTCTGCTGCACAACAAATCATGTATGCACACGACCTATTCAAGGTCATCCTGCGTATGTACACGACTGATACCACTGTCACCAGTGTATGCCTCAGTAGATGACTTACTTAAGATTCACTTTAGTCTTTCATTCTATTCTGGTTTCTCTGTCTTCTTCACCCACTTTTGTAGGTGTCCCTGCTCTTCAAAACTTGACCTCTGAACATCCACCTTTTCAAAGATGTCTCCTTTCCTTACTTCATTCCTTCTTCTAGCCATGCTATGTGAAGTCCTCATCATGGACTTTATTCTTGTGTTCCTGCAATTCTGGGATTTGTGGCCAAATCTACTGCAGTTGTAGCATCTCATGGTGTTACAGTGAACAACAATGTGTCCTACTTGATCACATCTCCAACACCTCATGGTGTTATAAAATATTCCATTATATCTCATTTCATAAGATCTACATTCAAAATATTTGTGACCATATCCATTACATGAATAACAATGCCCATGGAAAATTCTTTCATAACTTTTCTTTGGTGTCCCAATAGTAGCTTCTTGACGTCTTCCTTGCTTTGTTCTTTTGAAATTTTCTTTGCCTTGTGTAGATGGTTGTTTTGCAACATTGTCTTCCTTCTTTGATGGACTTACCTCATGCGTCTTTGAGGTGCTTGCTTCAGCATATGTAGCTTCTTCTTTGTATCCAAGACCTAATTTATCAAGTGGTGATCTTTGACTTTCCAAGATCTCATCCAAGATTCGTGAGCTATTCAAGAATTTGTTTGACTTTTCTACCTTCTTTCTAAGGTCAACAATTCAGCTTCTAACTTACAACATGACTCTTCCTTTTCATTTATTTGATTCTTCAATAGTTCCTCTATTCTTTTGGCTTCTTCAATTTGGGTCTTGAGATGGATAATGGTTTCAAAACTTTTGCTAATCTCATCATCTACATTTATATCTTCTTTTCCATTATTTAGTCTTGTGATCTCTTCTTCCTTTTATTCTAATTGAGTCTTATTGCTCTCTTCTTGTTCCTTGAGCATTTCTTTTAATTTCAAGACATGCCTTAGACTCCTCCTAAGAAACTTCTTAGTGTTACCCGAAAGATAGTTATAGTCTATATAATAATGATCACTTCTATATCTATATAAACCCTCTTCAACTTCCTTTTGAAGTTTTAATAGATTTTCTTCTATTCTTTTCATGGGATAATTACCATCAATCTTTACACAAACTATTTCTAGATCTTCTTCTTCACTTGTAGAGAAATATTCATCATCATCATTGCAATCAAGGGTTTTTGAGGGTTCTTTACCTTCATTTGAAATATCTTCACGATCTTCTTTTTTGCCAACATCAACACATAATTCTTTGCCTTCATTTGAAATGTCTTCAAGATCTTCCTTTGTTCTATCATCACTTGATTCTTTATCTTCACTTGAAATGTTTTCAAGATCACATTTAAAAATAATAGAATAAAGGGGTTTTGGAGATTTTTTACCTTTAATGATCTTGATGGAGTGATCTTCAATATCTTCCTTCTCCTTCTTTCTTTGATACGTCTCCTCTAGCTTTAGCCCTAGATCCTTGGTGGAAGTGCATTATCCCATGCTCTCTTTTATAGGGCTTGAGAGTCCATTAAGAATGGTCTTGAGAGCCAATGCATCATTCTTCTTTCCTTCCCTTTGAATTGCAAACTTTGACATGTTCTTCAATGAAACTGATCCACCAATGGCTTCCTTCCAAATAGCTGCTCCCATTTCCTTCAAATGTATTCTCATCTCTATTCTCCAAGTAGAATAGTTTCTTCATCAAGGATTGGAACTTCATCATCCATTTGTGTGTCTATGGATCTCCTTCAAGCTTGTTAAGGCTTGTAGTGAAGGCCTGCTCTGATTCCAATTGTTGGACACACCTACCACACTTAGAGGGGGGGGTGAATGAGTGTGGGGCTCTTTTCCCCAAAACTTCCCTCTTACACAAAACTCCTTAGTTAACATTCAACATTTACTCATTACCCATTGTTGTCATTTATAACTAGTTAAATGTGAACATATATCATCAACATATATTAACAATATATCATCAACAAGTCATCACCACAAGGAAGACAAAGAACAAAAGATGTATATAGAATTTGTCTTTTATTATGGACAACAATTTGGGGGTTTTTCAGCAACAACTGAATATAGTACAACTCTACAAGAGCACCAACTCTATATGCAATACTAATCTTACATTCTCAGCATCAACTGAGATGAGGCAACAATCCTCAACAGATATCAATATGTCAACAGGTACACGTCCTGTCAGTAGTGCAGCCCGCGTGTGTACGCGCCCTGACTCACTACAACCCATGTATGCATGCGGCCAGTGTATACAACAACTTGTGTATACCTTTTGAGCTTCTTAGGGTTTGTCCTTTAAGACCAACTCAGATCCTCTGCAACCAATTTATCTTTCTTTTATGTGTCTTACTATTCAATCTAACCACCAGCGAGTCACAATGCATCCAAGCTCTCCAATATCTTACTTATGCTTCACAACCAATCAATATGAATACTATCTCAATCATGTATAAACAACTAGTATACCATAACAATCATGTCACCACCGAATCACAAGAGTACTGCTCACTCCATCAACCAACATAAATCATATCACAACAGTCATACCAAGAATTCCCTAAGCATTCACAACACAACAAACAATACTATCCATCAAGACAATAATGCAACCATACCAGTGTCTCAGTTATAGATCTGAGCCCATAGAATGCAGATCTGGAACCTGCCATAGTCTTCAATAGCCATTCATCAGCTCAAACACAAATCTTCGTGATTTTATCCACTGTACGTGCCCTATCCTCATATAGCTCGTGTATGTATGCGTCATGGCCCATTACAGCCCGCGCACACCTCAGAAACTAGGGTTTCTGAAGCTCCGAGACTTCTGTCGTCAAGATCTCCGACATTGCCGAAACTTTGATGCGTCCATGAGATTTTCCTCATGCTCTCTTTCTCAGAATAGATCTGCATTCATGCTCAAGAGATCCACACCAAAGATGCTCTCACAAGAAGCTCTCCATCAATACTCCAAAATATATTCTCACAAGAAGCTCTCCATTGATCCACAAAAAGGATATTTTGCAAGAGTCCATAGCTATATTATTTATACTTTCATCCTCTAGGTCACTTAACCTATTTTCTAGGTCACTTAACCTATTTTCCTTATTTTAGGGTTAAGCACTTTCCATAAATAGAAAGTTCTCCAATACTTTATCAGTTAAATAATCTTTCTTGATTTTGTCACTTCTCTTTATCATTTAAATAATCCATCTTGGCTTTGTCACTTTACTTTATCATTTAAATAATGATTTCTTCTTTTAGGTCAATTTGACTTCTTTGACCTTGGGGGATTCAAGCCTTCATATGGGGGTCCTCCAACTTCTTAAGGCCATAAATCTCAAACCATGAGGAGTTATGTGACATTTCACATACCACCGAAAATGGCATGACAAGTACTATCCATCTAGGATAGTTTCACCAACGGCTTCATTGATCTTCATCTCATTATTCCACATACAAGTATGGGTCCTCCAACCATTCTTCTAGGATAACTCAATTCACAAAGTGTCTTCCTGTGAGGGATTTCACCATAAGGGGACCACTTTCGAGTTCATCCATTTGTGCACCTTATCAATCATGATAAGACACTAACGAGTCATTAAACTATGCATAATATATCAAATAATCCATCTTCATCATCTATGCATCTTGATCCATCTTCATCAATTGGTTTCCACTTGACATCTATCATTCTCATCAAGGATAATACATATACATTGTTCATCAATCATCAATCAATCAAGCTTATCAGTTAATCAATCCATTGACATCAATTAAACACTCAATTACTTGACATCAAAATAATCAAACCATTGGCATCAATGACAACATGATCCAACAGTCCCTTGTCACAAAAACAAGGGGCTCTCACATATCAAATGATTTTTATCAAAATTGCTTTGGTGGATGGTTGAAATTGTTTTTATTTTAAATGTATAAATGAAATCAATCTTTGAATACCCCAACTACAATAAAATATTAATATTTGATATTTACAATTCCATCAATTCAAAATAAATCTTATAAAATTTCAAATTAAAAATATGGATTTTTCTTTAATTATTTTAAATAACTATAAAATAACCAATTTATAACACATTTAAACTACAACTACAACTAGATAAAAATACATACACAATGATAAAAATAAAAAGAAAACTATGACTTCTATGCGAGGAGTGTGAGTACAAAAATTCGAGCAATGTGTGAATAGAAAATTAGCACATGACCAAGACCACCTTAGTGCATGTCAGATACGAAAGAAATCTAAGGTAGGAAAACCCTAGGCATATTCATCTTTAAAAAAAAGAACGAGGTAGATTCCAAAAATAATTGATTCCAAAAAAGAACAAGAGACCGTTAGGAGTGTCATCCGGCCCAATTAGAGGCTAACACATCGTTTTAGGAAAATGAATGTGATTCAAAAATTTATGAGGAACAAGGGACCACTAGAAGTGTCATATTGAATGCATTTAAAATTAATTGCTACACTCATTATTGCTCTCACGTAAAAGTTTAGTTGTTAAAATACCCAATGGGGAAAGATTCCTCTCGAGATTCGTAAAGATGGTGTTATTGGAAACATGTAGACAAAGGTTATAGGACAACTTCCTCATGTCAAAGGTACTTAAATGTAGAAGAGAGGGCACCACATTTCATGGATTTTATCACGCCTTTATGAGGCCACCTTCATACTATAGGACACACTTATAATAAAACACGTACAAGTTGTTTCTATAGTGTACGACCCTAAGAGTAAAATAATCAACCACTAAGACGAGGAAAAAGTATTTTCATAATAGCCAATAGCTTAAGACACAAGAAGTTATGGACATGAATACCAAGCTTGTGAACTAGTGCTTTAGGGATTGGACAATGTCGTAATAAATTAAGGGTCTTAATAAGTTGGAACAACTCAAGGATAGTTTTAAAATAAATTTCATCAAAATGCCTTGTTGAATATTTGGGTAGAAGTGTTATTACACTTGTTTCATTACATAGTAATAATTAGTGTTAATTGTTAGAAACATGATGACATGATTTATCAAAACTAATTAATCTTAGAATATAAAATTTTGGGAAATATTTGATATCCATTATATTATTAGTTCTTGTCGAAGGTATAGAGGGACTATAATGATCAATAATTTGTTGATTTGATATTAGTTTGTTGTTTGATTAATGTTTTTTGCATAATCTCTATTGTTCGAACTAGAGAACTAAAAACATTATTTTTTATATAATAAAAAAAATCTTATATGTTACGATCTCATCGGATAATAGATTTGAGGTCATATTCCCAGTTTCGTTATTCCCAATGTTTTATATGTTAGCATATCCAAAGTTGTTTATCATCTACAGTCTTTTTGAATTTTTACTATTTTTATTGAAATGTTTAAATATCCAAAGTTTTGAACATGGAGAGTCAACTTTTTATTAGTTGACTTCATATTAGTTTGTCCTTTGACTAATTTTTTTTTTCATAGTCTCTATTGTTCGAACAATTGTTATTATTTTTATTTTTTGTTATTATTACGTACTTAAAGAGACATTTTCATTATTATGTACGTAAACATGCCTGTTGTTGAGGAAAATATATGAAATGATCTTACTCAAGCATTTTCAGATTCTGCTTGGCTAAAGCAAAATAGACGGGAATGCCACCCTAGGTTTATAGCCATCAAAAATAAAATCCTAACTTACAAGTATCAATTACAAGTGCTTAGGCTAGACTTTTTCACAAATAAAAGCTTGCTGAAAAATTCATTTTAATATGATTTTCTGAATACAATAGTTGCTGAAAACAAGTGTAAAGACAGAAGTAAGACACCAAGATGATAATCAAGACGGATGAGACATAAAGCAATCCTTTATTTCATTCCAATTCACCAAAGAGTCATTTTCTTTACAAAATCTCATACATAAATTTCGATAGATCAACACCTCTGAAAAATAAGTGTCTAAATGATGTAATTCAACCCTAAATGTTGTTGTCTACAATAAAACCCTGCGATCATAAAAGGGAATTAGGCTTGTGATAAATTAAGAAATGAATGAAAATTGAACTATCTCAACATAAACTCAAAGAGAAAACCTTAGTATGTTTCTCCTTCTATCCCCTCTTGTTCCTCCCTTTCCTTTTGCCTTTAAGCAAATTAGAATTGGTTGAAGTAGTTGAACTACCTCATTAGTTAAGTTAACTAAAGACTCAACCAACTTTTTAGTTAGGGGGAAAAGTAATAATCACAATAAGGGTTATAAATAAATAATAACTAGTAGGTAGGACCCCTTGTGACTCCCTTTAACTTGTTAACAATCATAACATAACTAGTTAATTAAACAAAACACCCCTCCTTGTGACTCCCATCATCACATTAACATTTGAAAATTTAGCTCATTGATATTTGAAATTATTTTCAAAAAATATATTATTCATATATCCAAAGAAAACATGTTGTCCAAAACTTCTGAAGTCAACTGTCATCAACAATAAACAACATAAAAAACTCAAAAACCATATTTCCCACTCTGAGATGCAATCTTTCCTTGATTGCTGCTATCACCCTTTGATTTTCCTGAATTTTCCTTTGGTTGCGTTGATCCTTTAGGCCTAATCTCACTGATCACGTGAGAACATTCATCCCTCAAATGCATCTTGGAAGACACAGATTTATCAGAGCCATTGCAGGGTGAGGAAGGGGCAACAGTGGCTTTTCCTTTGTCAAGGGCATGGTGGGCCTCAGGTTTCAACCTTTTGATAGCATGGGAGGAAACTGGTGAGTGGACATGTGCAACTTGGGCAATCTGGTTAACAAGCGGGGGAGAAGATAAGGAAACATTGGGCTAGCCACGATGTTGGGAGACTGTCGGGTGGACAATCTCTTGCCATCCGTCATTTTTGAGAACCTCGGGTTGCAATGAGACATGAGGGGGCACAGGAATACCAGGGGCTTGTGGAGTTTGGAAGGGAGGCCTTTCAGGCCTAGGTTGGACCACTCCTTGCCCAATCCAATTGAAAAATCCGCCCTGAAACAATTCGCCTAACTCTTGTGAGACAACGTCAAAGTGTATGGAGAATCTTGGCCTTCTTGGGACTTTGTTCCAATTACCTCTCCCTCGGTTGCCTTTTCCATGGCTACCTCGGCTAAAAAATCTCATTCCTACATGCATGATTGATTAGAAAATAGTCCTTTTAACAAGCATACATGATAACTCTTTAAAAATATGAAATAGATTTTGGCTCAGCAACATATCAGACTCATGCAATCCAATCCATATAAATTGTTTAGCCATTGTCAATGAGCAGGGGGTGAACAAAAGGTCCTGGGATATGCGAGGAGTTTGTATTGAGCGAAACATGATATAATGAGGGGGAAAAGAAACATGATTACTGCTCAAAGACCACAAACAATTAACTGTAATGAAAACCAAAGAAAACATCATTGTAATCCAACCAAGAAAATGCGAATTTAAGCTACTTCAATACATAATTCTTCTTGACTATAATTAAATTTTAGAATAGGGAGTGAAAAATGAATGTGGGAAGGTGATGGGATTGTAATTAGCGAAAAGTAAAATAATGATAGGGAAAGAGAGTGGTTATTGTTCATAAAATTAATTAAGTAATCCATAAAACCATTATGTAAAAGGACCATTATGACTCCAAAAACAATTATTGTGCATAGTTCAAACAATTCTGCGCATTATCTTGCTCACTATTTGAAATCAAATATTTAACACAGTTTCATCAAACAATATAGAATGCCTTCCACACAACCTGTAGGTGAGTTCTCTTCTTCTCATTTATCCATTTAATAATTTAAAACAATTCCCAAATGAATAACCAGTCACTTAGTTCCACTCTGTTTAGTATAAAAAATCAACCACCTTCCGTCAACACAGACATAGAAAGCATGCCCTATTTAATCCCTCAATTCCATCTACAATTAAATTGTAACAAGATCATACTGCCACAACACCCGTGCCTATAATTGTTAAAATGTATGATATTCATTAAGAATACATAGTAGTCAATTAAACACAACAATCCATATTTTAATTGCAAAGATCCTGACTTGTCGCTTAAACACACAGACAACAATCAACATTTAATTCCACACCGTGTTTGGAATACATAGACCATTCGAAAAAAAATAGAGTATTAATGTGACTGTAAGGGTTCAATCCACTCTGAATTTAAACATCCATAATTATGGGCCATCAATCAATATAACGAGGTAACAACAATATGCACGATCTCATAACACAATTGATCGAATTGCATCAAAACCATATTTGAAACCTGTGACCCTCTCTGATGACGTAATCAAATAACCATAACATATACAGTGGATGAGAATTCCATAATCATCCCGATTGCAATAACCATTTGGTCATTAAAAACACAAAGTCACAATAATCATTGACTCATGTTGTAGGAACACCACACATACCAATGCATCATGCGTGAAGCATCATTAATCAATTGTAAACTAATGCTGAGTTAACATTTGGTAATCTCAATGCAAAATACAATGACTCTGTATCAACCCCATTCTTCAATCAACCAATTTCAAATGTTGAGCTTATCAATTAGACATCCATAATAACCAATTGCAGTGACTAAGTACCAATAAGCAAAACACTGTAAGGATAATAAAAAAAGACGAGTACGCAATAGAACATTATGGACGATGCATCACCAATTCATAACCATCGACCATGTATCCAACATGACATAATGGGTTTCCTTTAGCAAAACCGAGCTTTGTGTAATCAAGGATTGGCCCTGTGGACCAACACAGGGAGACATGGAGTCGCCCCCCAAAATCGGGTGAGAACCTCTGAGACCAATGATGCACGCACAGGGTATACCACAAATCTCTTCACAAACAGGGTGACAATTCCCATGACATGAGAGACTATGAACAGAGGATCCAGGCTCCATTTTGACCTTGTAAAAAGACTGAGAACACGTAGGGTATAACCCTCGTGGGTTTCCCAATCAACCCGAGAATGCTGAGATATGACAGGGCCGAGAAATAATAGTCACCTTAAGAAAGACCTTTGGAAAAAGAACCATCACAACCCATTGCGCAACATTAGTAACATGAACGTACTCATACCTAAGTGAAGCAAAGCACAGTGACACAATGTGTTCCAAACCCAATAAACCCCATAACAACAAACGACTGGGTAAAGTGATAAGAAAACGTGGGGACGGCCAGCTAGTCTGAACTGAATAAAAAAAAACCTTTAACCAAGACCAACAAGGATGACATAGGCCTTCATGGTTTTTAACACCAAGAAAAACTATGACTCCAAGATTACTGCAAGGAAACCCACACCAACCATCCATTCCAGAAAAATATCACCAATTTTCACAGTTACCAGACTTAAGGAAAGCACAAACCCATACATACCGAGCCACTATCTATTTCATAACCAAAGAAAATTCATGGATGGAAAAAAAGGCATACCTTTAACCAAGAGCACCTTAAAAACGCGAGTTGTTCGAGCCGTTCTTCTTATGCTTGAAAGTCGGAGCCTAACCACAACAAACACAGTTGAACAATAGCCTGACTAGGGTGGTGACCAGTGGAAAGAGTAAGGGTGATGTGCAGTAAATGCACGTCGCCTCCACCCCCAGTTAATTAATTTCTTAGTACACTCTAGAAAGCTTCCCATTAACTCATTCAATTAAACCATGTATCAAAACCATCACCCACTAATTTCCAATAGTGTGACTCATAATCACATTCATCCATTTCCAGCTTATAACATAAATCAACCATGTTCCATATAACTCAACAAATCACATAACTATTAGCTTATTACTAGGGTAAACAATGACCATTTAAATTTCAATACATGTAGCATAAGAGCATAGTCTGATCTCTTCCCTTTGCATTTTTCTTAGGTTGCTTTTATCTCTTTTCAATTGCTCTTATGTGTTGTTGCTAACATGTTTATTGTGAAGGTGTCACAATAAGGAATCCATGAACATATAGAAATGATAACAATGGATAACATAGGCCATTGTAACATGGAATTAGATCCTAGAGTAGGAGAAATAACACATACCATGCCTTATCCATCATTCAATTGTCACAATTAGAACCCACATAATAAGCCCATTCCATCACCAATAAAAATAAGATCTCATCAACCATGTAAGCAATGCCAAATAGTGGCACAACATCAAATAAGAGCCAGATATTATCTCATAATCTACAGAGGGTCCCACCTACTAGTATTATTTATATTGTTAGATTATAATAATAGGCTTTAGCAATACTTTGCGGGCAAAAAAAAACTCGTTGCGATTTTAATCGTCAACAAAATGGTGACTCCACAGGGAAATTTTCTTTCAACATATTTAGAACTCAAAACTCATGGTTTCGTAGACCAAGAAAAATAGGTCAAGAATATATAACCAGGAAGATTATGCAACAGGGGGAATTGAGTGGATTTAATGGAAAAATGATCGGGAATTTGGGAATAACTCATGAAAAGTGAGTGTTTTTACCACTATATGCATAATCACTCAACCAGAATCTGCTCTTTACTTCAAGGAGAAAATTTTCAGATTTTATTTTTAAAATCTCAAATGGATGAAGAAATGGCAAGAAGAAGTGGGATACAACCAATTCTTTATAAGACAACAGTGAAAGAAGATAACAAATTCAAGTATGCTTCAGGGGAAACATTGTAATAGCTGTGTAAGCTTGATTTTTATTGACTAACAATGATTTGTAGGGCTGTCACTGTGGAAGAACTGATCCAATCATCCTATTTTGACCAAATTAACTAGAAGATGGTAGGAAACAAAATCATGACAGAAGTAAAATTGCAAAAGTTAAAACAACAACAATAAAATGACAGAAACGTAAGAGCAGTAGGAAAACTTAAAACAAAAGCATAAGTCAAACTACTGTAAGGAAGAAAAGAAAATAGCGCAAAAAAAATGAAAGCAGAACTAGGTTACTAGTATACAGAAAATCCAAACAACATTAGAAATTTTTATGTTGGTCCCTCACAATGTTTCAAGTGAGAACCATTAGTGCTGTAGGAAAACAATTGTTCCTATAAATCCTTTAGAATGTAATAATTAGTATACAGGACAAAAGAAATTTTGAAAGGAACCAGAAATAACACTTGGAACTCCGAGGTAATTATCATCCCTTTAGCGTATATGATTAGATCATCAAGGTAGATATGGATGCTGATCAATTCATCAAGAGTTGTGTGTATAGGTTTTTTAAAAGAGGTACTTGCATCAAGTGAGCCACAAGGCAGGAATTTATAAGACATGGTACCCCAATTAGTGATAAGAGTGGTTTTGTGAACATCTGCCCCTTTTACCTTGATTTTCCTGTAACCCCAAAAAATATAAAGTAAGGGCCTCGTCTGTGACCTTACAACCTGCCGCAAAATCATTTCCATGTTAAGAGGAGGAAAATGATTTCTCATAATATCCTGACTGGAAGTGTGAAAATTAATGCAGGTTCTAATATGATCAGTGGTCTTCGAAACAGGTATCCAATTGGAATCCCATTTTGGGTAGACTGGAAAAATAATCCCAACCCTTAAGAGATTTTCCAACTCCTTTTGAAATGTTGCTTTAAATGCAGAGTTAATAGGGCCTTGTTTTTTCCTAGCTAGTTTTATGCCTTCCTTGATGGGGATAGCATGTTGTGTAAGACCAGGATCAAAACCACGAAGATCTTCATAGGACCAAGCAAAAGCATTTTGAAATCCACCAAGTAGCTTGGCAAACTTCATTTCCTCTTTATCAGAACACTGGACACTTGTTTTAGCATTCTTTGAATATTTGCGTGCCCCAATATTCGAGGAGATGGTTTCACCAACCTTCCTTCTTTACCCCTCTTCTCTTTGTTTCTCTTTATTTCCTACATCACTCGATGAAAATGAACTCTCAAGAGGAGTCAAGCCCTTAGGAATTTTTTTGTTTTCTATGGATGTCATTTCCTTGGGCTTAAGAGGTTCATCTTGAATGAAAGAACAAATTCTCTCATCATTAGGGAAGACCTGCCAAGATTCTACATTGTCTAGGATATGTGAACGATATAGAGATTGAAAAGAACAATCAAGCCTGTGAGGAAAAGGTTGATGATTCGGAGAAGATGCAAAGACAACTAATCGATCATCCATTGAATTGAACTCCCTCTTAACATGAGTGATGTTGAAAGATAAAAGGTCAGAGATGTGCACCCAAACAGTTTGGGTGTATCGTTCCATCAACTTGTTTCTAGGAGAGCATATATTACGTATCAGGTTCACAAAAAGCTCAAAATCTCTGAAAACTGAAAGATGACCACAACCAAGATTAAGGGCACTTTCAGTGACATTGTTTTTACAAGAAAACTCCAACCCGTAAGACAAATTATGAATTTTCCCTACAGGGGAAACCAAGATAATGCTAGCCCCATTACCTTCATTAGAGAATGAACCATCAAAGTTCATGTGCCACATATCATCATATAAATTGATTTATTCCAAAGGAATATTATCCTCCTCAACAAAGATGGAATACACTCCTAGGTCCTCTTCGATATAGTTTACACTAGATTATGGAACACTCTCTATGTAGGGTGAAATCCTTTCCTCTTTAAGGAATATAATGTTCTTATCATTCTGAGGCACGAATAAATGTGTCCCTTTGAGTGAGAGGTATCCACCTATTAAGGATTTCCAATCTCTTCCCAAGATAATTGAGTAATTTCTTGCAGGCATATCAATTACCTGAATGCTGAGTGTTGTCCTTATTTCAGGATGAACACATAAAACTAAGGTCACATCCTTAATCTCGCCTACGATTTTTTGTTGTATACTATAATAGGAGAGCATGATTCTGGCATTTTCATTTGTACAAGACAATCCTAGCTCTTCCATAATAATCTTTGACACCACACTTGGGCCCGAACCGCCATCAATGAGGCAATAATGGGAAATCTTATCCATAATCTTTACAGAAATATAAAAAGGGGGATTTTTTACAGGGTATCTAAAGTTATGTACACCTAATTTATTTACTTATGAATCCTCTTTTTTTACCTCTTCAGAAATATTAGCTACAATAGAAGATTTTCCTTCCATGAATTGTCTCAGATGCATCTATTGTTTAGGGACAACAACCATGTCCAAAAGGGTTGCATCTTATTTGATGTTTTCCAATTGGTTCAAGATATTGTATTTGGAATATGGGAGAGGAGAAGTTGTTCCTTAACTGTCAGGAACCTTAGGAAACTGAACAATAGTAGCTGGTGAGTATGAGCTTGGACTAGAAGAATTGCAGGGAGGATCAAATTTTCCCTTGGGAGAATAGGCTTTGTTCCTAGTATTGATGACCATGACATCTTCTGAATATGCAAAATCTAGGACAACGATAGTAGCTTCTGGTATGTTACCAAATATGTTATCTTTGGCACTCTTCTTTACCTCACATGTGGTTTCCTCGTGGTGCTCCTCGCAGAAGTTACACCAACTTCGAGGCAAGATATCTTTAGGCTGAAAATTATTTTCAACCAGATTTCTAAAGTGGGGTGCAGAAGAGGATGAATTTCGAGGGGTGAGAGGGGAGACAGTTCCTTTCTGCTCATACTCTATCATATGATTGTTCATGTCTTGTACTAGCTATAAAAGGGTGGACATCTCTGTTTTTCTAACCATTTCTCCCTGGGGAAGACCAGTTCTTTCAAGTTGTTCTTCATACTCTGAACAAGCATGCAGAGCGGAACCGAGATTATCAATGGATTTTTCCTCAAGCCTATGATGGTATGGGGAAAGTAATGCATTGTAGTAATGCATGAAAGTGGCTTGGTTCTAAGGTCGAATGGGCTTGGGGATTTGATTGTATAACTTGGTGAAACGCAAGTTGAAGGAATTGATGGTCTCACCATCCTTATAGGTGATGTTATTGTATTCCCATAACTTCTCGGCTAGACTTTTATATTTCCCATAAGTGGATCGGAACCAATAGATTAAATCCTCCCAAGTAGACATAATCTTAGGAGGAAGGTCAAAGAAATCGACCACAACCTTTCCTTCCAAGGAATTGATGAATAAGCGCATGCAGGTATCATTGTCATTGGCTCCTATGTTATGACAAGCATTAGAAAATGCCACCAGGTGTTCATTTGTAGTGACAATGTTATTTCCTGAAAACCTAGGAAGATGCTCTTTAAATTTAGGAAGTAAACGAGTAGCAGGTGCTAGGTTAAGAGGAGAGGGCACATGCTATAGTGTGGTTGTGGCATCTTCCTTGAACTGAAAAAGCCCATACTTTTTAATGACTTTGGTGGGATTTGTGGTAGATTGGACAGGGATATGGTGGCTATATAAGCTACCAATCACTGAAAAAGATGAAGACTGAAAAGAGGAAGCATTTCCAGTGCCACTAGATCCACCACTAGATGCCATCTTGTGGATGATAGAAGAGGGAACGAAAGATGAACTAGATGAATCAGACAAGGTTCTCCTTAGAGCACTTTGTTGGGAAGATAACACAATGTTCCTTCTTCCTATTTCATCAATAGGATTAATTTCAGGTGATAAGCCTCTTCTTCTTCTAGAAGCACGAGAGTCTAAGGAGATGAAAGAGAGGCCAAGAAAGAAGAAACAAGAAAGTTACTGTTGATTTCTAGGTTGTCTACATCTAGCTTCCAATCGTTCTTGAGCACTAATATCCAATTCAATTGCTTCCCATGAATGATCAAGCTTAGCACAGGTATTAGCAGTGTCCAAAATTGTGTTAAACAGGTTTAAATCAATGTTTGTTTGGTCTTGGAGACTGGGCTCAATATTGGGCTGCCTTTCAACAAGCACAATCATTAAGAAATCAAATAGTCAAATAATCAATATCAGAAAAATAGATGTATCGATGAAAATAGAGTATGAAAATTAACTAGAGAGATATCGAAGATCTCCCCAGTATGGTTGCCAAAATAAATGTTGAGGAAAAGATATGAAATGATCTTACTCAAGAATTTTCAGATTCTGCTTGGCTAAAGCAAAATAGACAGGAATGTCACCCTAGGTTTATAGCCATCAAAAATAAAATCTTAACTCACAAGTATCAATTACAAGTGCTTAGGCTAGTCTTTTTCACAAATAAAAGCTTGCTAAAAAATTCATTTTAATATGATTTTCTGAATATAATAGTTGCTGAAAACAAGTGTGAACTCATAAGTAAGACACCAAGATGATAATCAAGACAAATGAGACATAAAGAAATTCTTTATTTCATTCCAATTCACCGAAGAGTCATTTTCTTTACAAAATCTCATACAGAAATTTCAGACCAAAGTCAAACTTAGACATCCCCGATGGAACATACAAAAGGACCTCTGACAGAAAATCAAAACTAAACTCTAAAAGATGGATCAACTTGCCACATATTGCTGCCCACTCGACTCTGCACAATAGCCTTTGTCAGTCATGAAAACTAATTCACAAACAGACAAGTATACATAGACTATCAAAGATAGATTAACACCTCTAAAAACAAGTGTCTGAATGATGCAATTCAACCATGAATGTTGTTGTCTACAATAAGACCCTACTATCATAAAACATAATTAGGCTTGTGATAAATTAAGGAATGAATGAAAAATAAACTATCTCAACATAAACTCAAAGAGAAAACCTTAGTATGCTTCTCCTTATATCCCCTCTAGTTCCTCCCTTTCCTTTTTCCTTTAAGAAAATTAGACTTGGTTGAAGTAGTTGAACTACCACATTAGTTAAGTTAACTAAAGAATCAACCAACTTTTTAGTTAGGGGGGAAATTAATAATCATAATAAGGGTTATAAATAAATAATAGCTAGTAGGTGGGACCCCTTATGACTCCCTTTAACTTCGTAACAATCATAACATAACTAGCTAATTAAGAAAAAACACCCCTCCTTGTGACTCCCATTATCACATTAACATTTTACAATTTAACTCATTGATATTTGAAATTATTTTCAAAAAATATATTACTCATATATACAAAGAAAACATATGTCCAAAACTTCTGAAGTTAACTATCATCAACAATAAACAACACAAAAAAACTCAAAAACCATATTTCCCACTCTAAGATGCAATCTTTCCTTGATTGTTGCTGTCACCCTTTGATTTTCCTGAATTTTCCTTTGGTTGCGCTGAGCCTTAGGCATAATCTCGCTGATCACGTGAGAACAATCATCCCTCAAATGCATCTAGGAAGACACAGATTTATTAGAGCCATTGAAGGGTGAGGAAGGGGCAGCAATGGATTTTCCTTTGTCAAGGGCATGGTGGGCCTCGATTTTCAACTTTTTTCTAGCATGGGAGGACTGAAATGGTGATTGGACAGGTGCAGCTTGGGAGATCTGGTTAACATGCCGGGGAGATGATAAGGACAAAATTGGGCCAGCCATGATGTTGGGAGACTGTCGGGTGGACAATCTCCTGCCATCCGTTGTTTTTGGGAACCTCAGGTTGCAATGAGACATGAGGGGGCACAAGAATACCAGGGGCTTGTGGAACTTGGAAGGGAGGCCTTTTAGGCCTAGTTTGGACCACTCCTTTCCCAATCCAATTGAAAAATCCAGCCTGAAACAACTGGCCTAACTCTTGTGAGTCAACTTCAAAGTGTATGGAGAATATTGGCCTTCTTGGGCCTCTGTTCTAATTACCTCTCCCTCGGTTGCCTCTGTCATGACCACCTCGGCTGAAAAAGCTCATTCCCGCATGCATGATTGATTAGAAAATAGTCCTTTTAATAACCATACATGATAACTCTTTAAAAATATGAAACGGATTTTGGCTCAACAACATATCAGACTCATGCAATCCAATCCATATAAATTGTTTAACCGTTGTCAATGAGAAGGGGGTGAACAAAAGGTCTTGGGATATGCGAGGGGTTTGTACTGAGTGAAACATGTTATAATGAGGGGGAAAAGAAACACAATTACTTCTCAAAGACCAAAAAAAAGTCAACTGTAATGAAAACCAAAGAAAACATCATTGTAATCCAACCAAGAAAATGTGAGCTTAAACTGCTTCAATAGATAATTCTTCTTGACTGTAATTAAATTTTAGAATAGGGAGTGAAAAAAGAATGTGGGATGGCTATGGGATTGTAATTAGAGAAAAGTGAAATAATGATAAGGAAAGAGAGCGATTACTGTTCAAAAAAAATTAAGTAATCCATAAAACCATTTTGTAAAAGGAAATACAGCAATCAAATGACCATTGTGACCCCAAAAACAATAATTGTGCATAGTTCAAACAATTTTGTGCATTAGCTTGCTCACTGTTTGAAATCAAATACTTAACAAAGTTTCATTAAACAATACAAAATGCATTCCACACAACTTGTAGGGGTGTTCTGTTCTTCCCATTTATCCATTTAATAATCTAAAATAATTCCAAAATGAATAACCAATCACTTAATTCCACTTTGTTTAGTATAAAAAATCAACCACCTTCCGTCAACACAGACACAGAAAGCATGTCTGATTTAATCCCTCAATTCCATCTACAATTAAATTGTAACGAGATCATACTTCAACAACACTCGTGCCTATCACTATTAAAATGTATGATATTCATTAAGCATACATAGTGGACAGTCAAACACAATGATCCATATTTTAATTGCAAAGATCCTGACTTGCCACTTAAACTCACAGAAAACAATCAACATTTAAACTCACACTGTGCTTGCAATACAAAAACCATTCAAAAAAAAGAATAGTATTAATGTGACTGTAAGGGTTCAATCCACTCTGAATTTAAACATCCATAATGCTAGACTATCAATCAATATAACGAGCTAACAACAATGTGCCCGATCTCATAACACAATTGATCAAATTGCATCAAAACCATATTTGAAACCTGTGACCCTCTCTGATGATGCAATCAAATAACCATAACATATATAGTGAATGGAAATGCCATAATCATCCCAATTGAAATAACCATTTGGTCATTAAAAACACATAGTCACAGTAATCATTGACTCATGATGTAAGAATGCCACACATACCAGTGCATCACAGGAGAAGCATCATTAATCAATTGTAAACTAATGTTGAGTTAACATTTCGATAATATCAATGCAAAAGGCAGTGACTGTGTATCAACCCCATTCTTCAATCAACCAATTTCAAGTGTCGAGCTTATCAATTAGACTGTCACAATAACCAATTGCAATGACTAAGTACCAATAAGAAAAACACTATAAGGATAATCAATAGAGACGAGTAAGCAATATAACATTATCGACGATGCATCACCAATTCATAACCATCAACCATGTATCCAACATGACATAATGGGTTTCCTTTATCAAAACCGAGCTTTGAGTAATCAAGGATTGGCCCTGTGGACCAACACATGGAGACATGGAGTCGCCCCCCAAAATTGGGTGAGAACCTTTGAGACCAATGGTGCACGCACAAGGTATACCGCAAATGTATTCACACACAAGGTGACAATCCTCGTGATAGGAGAGATTATGAACAGAGGATCCAGGCTCCATTTTGACCTTGTAACAAGACTGAGAACGTGTAGGGTATAACCCTCGTGGGTTTCCCAATCAACCTAAGAATGTTGAGATATGACATGACTGAGAAATAACAGTCACCTTAAGCAAGCCCTTTGGAAAAACAACCATCACAACCCATTGTGCAACATTAGTAACATGAACAAACTCATACCCAAGTGAAGAAAAGCGTAGTGACACAATGCGTTCCAAACCCAGTAAACCCCATAACAACAAACAACTGGGTAAAGTGATAAGAAAACAAGGGGATGACCAACCAATCTGGACCGAATAAAAAAAAACATTTAACCAAGACCAACAAGGATGTCAGAGGCCTTCATGGTTTTTAACACCCATAAAAATGGTGACTCCAACATTACTGCAAGGAAACCCACACAAACCATCCATTCCATAAAAATATCACCAATTTTCATAGTTACTAGACTTAAGGAAAGCACAAACCCATACATACAGAGCCACTATCTATTTCATAACCAAAGAAAATTCATGCATGGAAAAAAGGCATACCTATAACCAAGAGCACCTTAAAAATGTTAGTTGGCCAAGAGGTTCTTCCTCTTCTTGAAAGTCAGAGCCTAACAACAACAAACACAATTGAACAATATCCTGACTAGGTGGTGGTGAGTGGAAAGAGTAAGGGTGATGTGCAGTAAATGCATGTCACCTCCACCCCCAGTCAATTAATTTCTTAGTACACTCCAACAAGATTCCCATTAACTCATTCAATTAAACCTTGTATCAAAACCATCACCCACTAATTGCCAATAGTGCGACCCATAATCATATTCATCCATTTCCAACTTATAACATAAATCAACCATGTTCCATATAACTCAACAAATCGCATAACTATTAGCTTATTGCTAGGGTAAATAATGACCATTTAAATTTCAATGCACGTAGCATAAGAGCATAGTCTGGTCTCTTCCCTTTGCATTTTTCTTAGGTTTCTTTTATCTCTTTTCAATTGCTCTTATGTGTTGTTGCTAAAATATTTATTGTGCAAGTGTCACAGTAAGGAATCTATGAAAATATAGCAATGATAACAATGGATAACATAGGCCATTGTAACATGGAATTAAATCCTAGATCAGGAGAAACAACACATAACATGCCTTGTCCATCATTCAATTGTCACAATTAGAACCAACATAATAAGCCCAATCCATCGCCAATAAAAACAAGATCTCATCAACCATGTAAGCAGTGTCAAATAGTGGCACACCATCAAATAAAAGCCAGATATTGTTGATACTGAGAGGGGGGTGAATCAGTATCAAGTACAATTTAAAACATTTTCCAACTTATACTTAAACCATTCAACTATATCCAATGAGCAATGAAAAATAGTATAAGAGTTACACCAATACACCATAATACNATGAGAAATAATCAATAGTTATTGTTCAAGGGAAGTAATGACTTCCAAAGGTAGCTATAGCTTCCAAATGTAAAGGGAGGGATAAACCTCCAAGAGGAAGATACAGTCCTCCAATATCAAGAGAGAGTTGAAATCTCCATCCTTGCCCCTTCCTTCCACCCAAGAATAAATGAGAGATAATAAAACTTTATATTAAATCATCACCATCAACCAATCATTACATAGAACCTGATAATGCTCCCTGAGACTTATTCAATTTCTGCAATTCTTCAATTCTTGGAGTAATCTGATCCTGTCGATAATATTACTCAATGTGTTCTCTGAAACTCCTCCAATTTTCACTCCTTAAATCCTCCCCAAAAAGAGGTTATAGAAAGAATGGTAGACTTTATTCAATTCTAGTCCATTCAGGAGAGTGAACTTGCACAGAATGCCCTGCGCTCAATAATTAACATCTGATTCTCAAACTTTCACACACGAAACTATAGTTTGTACTCTTTCCAATGAAATTTATCCTACTTGATTTGGATTCTCAATGTAGAAGTTATGACTGTTTTACCCGGAACACCTGTTTATTGACTAGCTTCAGGACTGGTCACAAACCCTATCTTCCACAGAGTGTATCTCCATAATTATAGCGAATCAAGAGCTAAACTATTTACTAGAGGTACCTTGATATGTCTTCTCAATACCATAGCAATTTCACCATCTGAATCGCTCTAGAAAAAAATTTATAGAACAAATGGTAAGATGACCTGAAAATAACATACCTTAGAACACATCACCAAAAGACTTCATCCTCCCTTGAAATCCGGCTTTCTTTTCTTCTTATTTTTTGTGAAATTCAACTTGTATAAAAATGAATGTCTAATGATTTTTATTTATACCATTTATGTCACTTAATTTTAACATTAGGGCCAACCTGACACTTTCTTATTTTGTAATTCTTTTCTTTAATTATCTTCAGGGCCTACATGTACTTCCTTCTTCAATTCACTTTGCCATCTTCAAAAATTCATTTCTCCTCAACTGTGAGGATCCACGTGAGGTGCCACATAACACCAGAAACAACATGATGTATACTATCCATTAATGGGTGTTGTATATGCATGTGCATTGTCCTTCATGTCCAAATACCTTTTTCAATCTTGCGGTCCAAAACCCATGACTAGGGTTGACATCAATGGAAACAACCAATCTTCCAACAGATATTATCTCACAATATACATAGGGTCCCACCTACTAGTATTATTTATATTGTTAGCTTATGATAGTAGGATTTAGAAATACTTTGCGGGAAAAAAAAACTCGTTGCGATTTTAATCGTCAACACCTGCCACATTGCATTCTTTCTTAAATGTTTACACAGCGTGAGGACCTTCAATGGTTTTGACAGCCTTAAGTGTTTACCTAACATGCCTCACAACCTTAAATGTTTACTTAACATGCGTGTTACAATACAATTTCCTCCAATTTTTGGATACAATCTTGTCTACAGTGAATTTGGGCAATATCGTTCTTCACCGACATTACTGGTTCATGGGTTGATTCTTGCTTGTTGGTTCGCTTGATGCTACTTATTTTGTTTTTATTCAACTTTGCAAATTTGAGGTCTTGCAGCTTCAGTTGGACCTCTTGGTGCTTGTTCACTTGTTTTTTGTTTGTTACTTCCTCTTGTTTACTTCAACTTTTCAAGGTTGGGATCTTGCATCAACAGTTGGACCTGTTGTTGTAGTTTGCACGGTTGGGGTTCAACGTCCACGATTGGAACTGTGATTTTTTTGTTCCTCGTTCACAGGTAAGTTTTAGTGCCATGGTTTCATTCCCATTCCTTGTTTGTTGTTTACTATTTGCAGTTTGTAGGTAAGAATTTTCAATACTAGGAATGCCTGGGTTAAAATCCTCTTGCAAGACATCTTTCTGTGTAACTACTATGACCAGATAAACATGAGTGTGCTGTTGTCTTGTTCTTGTTCTTGAACATCAATTTTTGACACATAACCCACCTGTGTCGCAATCATAGTGACATACAAAAAAGGAAATCAAATTTTCTCATATTTTTTGGTCCTGAAAACCATACGTTTGGTGCATTTTTTTCCAGGTTATTCCCTTCCAAAATGTCTTGTTCCCATTTGAATGTCAATGTTGGACACAAAACCCACATCTATTGTAGCCACAGTGACATATAAAAAAAGAAATCAAATGTTCTACTCATATTTTTTGTTCCTGAAAACCATACGTTTGGTGCATTTTTTTTTCCAGATTGTTCCCTTCCAATCACATATGCCCACTTCCATGTCCTGAACATCATACCATAGCTCTTTGGAAAATGACAATGCAAAGGGGTTTACAAAACGAACTCAAAGTTATCATTCTAGAGCAAGCATCTACCAAGACCTTTTCATCCTTTCTTTCCAGGTTGTGACAGGGCATTCTTTTATTCTATGGATCAAAAACCATGTTTAGTTGTTGGTTTTATGTTGTCCTTTGTGTCTTGCAAAGCATCTTCTGTCACCATTTTCAGATTTGAATCTCGTCTTGTAGAAATGGTTCATTGTAATGTGAATGGCCAGTTCACTGATCTGTATCAGACTGAATTTCATGTTGTAATGATCCAGGGGGTCATTCGTCATCAAAATAACATCGATCCAAAATCAAGAGAAAATGGTACAATGACAGTGAAAATGGCAATGCAATGCCCAGGTTTGGTAAACATCAAGACTTTACCACATTTAAAAAGAGGATTAATGCATTTTTAAAAGGTGAAAGGTTATTAGCTATGAGTCACATAAACTAAACTTATCATGTTTTTTTAAACCCATTTCAACGAATATACTAAATATGTGACATGGTGTGATGTTTAATTATGTCACATGGATTGGTTGGTTGCAACAAAATGTGATGGGTATAACATTTGGTTCAGTTGTACCGTTGACATGTGGTGGCACCGAGTTTATGGATTAACATATGTTAATATGTGGCATATTGCATGGCGCGGCCATAGTTCATAACAAAAGGAACGACTATGTGCACAGTCAAGTGGGAATGTCTGGCGGTTTAATGATTGGGTGTGCAGTCAGTTGGCAGTTATTGCAACGGTGCGACATTTGTGGAGTTTAGTGATAACATTTAGTTGATTGATATAACACTTGGAACAACTCTGTCATATGGAACAGTTGACGGATATAACCTTGGGATATAGCATATGTTCCATTATTAACATATGGCTCAGTCTTGGCGGATATAACAGTTTGGAGTTGAGCACGGATTTTGTTAACAGGTTTGGAGCGATAGCCATAACAATACCATGCGCAAACACTCAGCGAAACACGGAGTTCAGCTATGAATAGATCCATTCTGTTATCAAATCACGCAACGATAGATGGAAATGCGCCAAGGTCGGGGGTCAAACTCTTGATCTCAGCCTATTTAACTCAGTGTTTTGGCCATGACGAGAGAGAGAGTTCTTCATACAGAGATTTCTAGATGCTGGAAATGTTATAGTCGACTGTTCTCACTACGTGTTTTGATTTCCACGCCATTTTGGAGGCCAATTCGTACGTTTCAAGGGAAGAGAGTATTTGCTGTAATTTTTATCCAGATATTGTTTCTGTTGAAGTCGACCATTCTCTGTTACACTTGGTTTTTCTTTGCCAGTTTGTAACTTTTAAGAGAGAAGGTCTTGAAGACTGTTATACAACAATCTGTTCTACATCAGTGAAGTTGTTTCTACAGAGACAGAGGACAGAGAGAGGGTTTAGCTGTGTATTGCCAGATTGTTGTTTGTATGTAAAGTCGACTGCACTCTGTTATGATTTAGCTTTCTTTTCCTTTTGAAGGCTGAATTGTAATTTCTAGAAGAGAAGAGTCTTGAGGGCTTTGTACAACATTCTGTTCTGTTGCTGAAGTTGATGTTCAGAGTTTCCAGAAACATTTTGTACCATTTTAAAGCCATTAATTAGATCGATACCCATTGGAGAGGGACCCAGAGATGTAGCCCAGTGAAGGGGGTGAACTTCGTTAACAACTTCTGCGTTTGTAACTCTCTTGTTGTTCTCATTTTCTGTTTCTCATTCCGATTTTAGTTTGTTGATCATTTCTTCTTTTTTTAAGCATTCAATTGATGATTAATGCTATTCCAGGAATTAAGTAAACTGATAAATGCATTCTTTTAAACTTTTAATGCACACAAGTTGAGATCCCACAGATCATATTATGGTATCAGAGCAGGTTAACTGCTTGTGCAAAGTTTGTGAATGCTTACCAGGTCCAAGTCGAAACTTGGTGAAGGAGAACTGGTAGAAGGTGAACATGAGATTGGCTCAAGGAGGACATTTTCGAGAACAACCATGTCTTCTCCACGAGGGGAAGAACAATGACATAAAGAATGGGAAAATCCTGTTGTTTTCGAAACTGAGTTTTTGGAGGGTTTTATCAGCATGAAATCCATGATGGAAATTCTACTCAATGAGTGAGCGGAAAGGAAGAAGAAAGAAGAAGAATATTCATCCAAAGATGCAGAAGTGAAGAAGGAAGAATAGGGCAAAGGAGTAGGAGGTGATGGTGATCCTCCTAAAACTAATCAGACTTCCTCTTCTTCTCACACTTCTCATTCGAATAATGCAAATGCTAATATGCCATATTTCAAATTGGATGTGAAATTTGAATTACCGATTTATAATGGAGATTTAGATGCTGAAAAGTTAGACAATTGGATCAAGAAGCTTGAAGTCTATTGCAGGGTGCAGGGCATTAATGATGACCCTTCCAAAATTCAATTGGCCACTTTGAGAATGAGTGGGATGGCTCTTACTTGGTGGGAGAGAAAGATTTAGCAAGATCTTCGAAAGAATGGTAAAATTATTTTAGTTTGGAATGAATTCATTGAAGTATTAAGGAAGCAATTTTATCCTTTGGGTCATATGCAACAATTAACCATGAGTTGGCAAACGTTTAGACAAGCTAAAGGAAAAAATATTCAAGATTATACTTATGAATTCAGAAAAAGGGCTATTGCAGTGAATATTTCATTAGATACGCATGAAACTCTTCTTAAGTACATTGGTGGCATGCATTCTTATTTGAGACATACTTTATTGATGTTTAACCCCAGTAACTTGGATGATGTATGTGTTCAAGCCACACATTTAGAAGCTAGGGGGAAGCATGCTAATGATACTTTTGTGAAGAAATCATCTAAATTTGACATCAAATCGAAAGGTAAAGATAAGGGGAAAAAGAAGATGGCTACTGTTAAAAAAGAGGGTGAAAAGCCTACATGTTCACATTGTCAGAAGGGGCATGATGTCTCTAAGTGCTGGAAACTTCATCTGGAGTTAAGGCCAAAGAAGTACGGAGGAAACAAAGATAAAGGCAAAGCAAAAGCTATTGCAGCAATTATTCAAGACTTGGGATCCGACTCAGGTGATGAAACAAAGGTTACAGTTGTCGGAATCCAAGGTAAGAATAAAGGTATCTCACTTCCCATTGATGCAAATTCAAGTCCTAATGCAAGTACAAATCTGCGATCTACTTCTAAGCAAAATGATAAGAAAAGAAGTGCATTGTTTCAGATTCGTGTAATTGCAAATCACACAAAGATTGATACATTGTTTGATAGTGGTTCACAAGTAAATTTGATATCAGAAGAAGTGGTTAAGAAACTGCATCTAGTTACTATGCCTCATGAAAAACCCTATCCTCTTGGTTGGGTTACTAATGATACACGATTACAAGTTACAAAGAAATGTGTATTAAAGTTTGCAATTACTGAAAAGTTTATGGATGAGGTAGAACTGGATGTAGTGCCACTTGACATTTGTGGAATTGTACTTGGGAGTCCATATTTGTATGACCGGAAAGAAGTCTTTTATAGAGAGCAGAACAAATATCATCTCTTTAAAGATGATGTGGAATATATTGTACGAGCACATAAGACAAAAAGAAATCTAGCAATAGTTTCTGCAGGACAAATGAAGAGGTTGGTAAATGCTAGTAAGAATTTTGTATTAATGATGGTTAAGGTGAAAAGTGATGAGATCTTTAAATCTTTTGAAGGATGTGATTCTAAACATAAATATGAAATGATTGAACTTACTTCTGAGTATGATGATTTATTTCAAGATCCGAAAGGGTTACCACCAAAGAGAGAGATTCAGCATGAGATACAGTTGTAGCAGGATGTTCCACTTCTGAATATAGCCATGTATCGGATGTCTATAATGCAGAACGAGGAAATCAAGAAGCTGATTCAGAAGCTGATTGAGAATGGGGTCATCTAGCCAAGCACTTCTCCTTGTGGCTCTCCTATAGTCTTGGTTCCAAAGAAGGATGGGTCTTGGAGAATGTGCATCGACTACAGGGCCCTTAACAAAATCACCATTAAAAACATGTATCCTCTTCCTCGCATTGATGATTTAATTGATCAGTTAAAACATGCAATTTATTTTACTAAATTGGATTTGCATAGTGGGTATCATCAAATCCGGGTTGCTGAAAATGAT
>JASDQU010818622.1:15736-32424 GCA_032191745.1 Picea mariana | reverse complement strand
GTTCCTTACACTTGTGGCCCGGGAAATATTTGTCATCACAATTATAACAAAGGCCTTTGAGTTGGCGTTCAGCCATTTCAGCCCTAGTCAATTTTTGGATCTTTAATGGGGTGGAGGGACTAGTGGGATTTACGGGTTTAGGGAGAGGGATAAAGGAGGGTTTACGGTTTTGAGAGGATACAACCTGCTGTAATTCTTTATCTTTTTTAGTAGCCTCCACCCAACTCAAAGGTCGATCCATGAGGACATGGGCCCGAATCTCCTCCTTGAGGCCATTGATAAAACACTCTCGAAAGAAAGCATCAGTCATGCACTCTATTCGAAAAGCCAGGCACTCAAAGGAAGCTATGAAGTCTTCTACTATTCCTTATTGTTTCAACTTTGTCAAACGGCCCAAATGGTTGGTGTCAGTGTCAAAGCATTCATAAAGCTCAGTCACAAATTGGGTCTAAGCAATATACCCTTGATGAGAAGTTTTTCTCCATTGCCACCATTGCCAATGTTCTTGATCTAGATGGAGAACATCATACCGGAGTTTGGCCAAGTCATCTGTAATGTTGTATAAAGAGAAATAATGTTCCATTTGGGTGACCCAACTAGTGGGGTCTGAGCCATCAAATTTGGTCACATCCACCCGCGAAAGGCGTAGGTCACGTTGAAAGTGATGGGGCTGAAAGGTATGGGAATGGGAGGAATGTTCACCTTCAGTCTTTGGAGGTCCATCAGAGAAAGGGTCATCTGTAGGGATCTTCAATTTGGTGTAGAGTGATGTAAAGAAAGATTCAAGTTGGGTTGTTAGTTCTTTTTTGACTTCCTCCATTGAGGACTGCATGGTTGTATTTATGGTTGTATTGATGGATGAATCGATGGAGGCAACAGTAGCACTGAGTTGTTTCACTTCTTTTTGGGTCTCGAGGAAACCAAATTGCAAGGTGTTGAAGCGAGATTCCAGGTATTGGCTACGGGTATGGGCCATGAGGATGGGTGAACTGAAAAGGGGCGGGCGGGGTAAAAAAATTTGCTGAAAAATGATATGGATGAATGTGATAAGGGCAAAGAGATGAATCCAATGGAATAGGTCTCAAATAATGGTGAAAAAATTTCCAGACTTTGTTTTTACACCTGCAGAGTTATACTCTGGTCTGAAGAATACTGCAGTGATGAAATCCCCAAATGCTTAACCAGAAAGAAATGTGTATTTACTTGGCAACCCAAACACAATTTCGCAGTAATAGATCTTGTCGGTTTTAATTTGTTTATGTTTTTCTCCGCCAAAGGTTAGGTATTCAAGGGTTCTATAGACAAGGGTTTTCCTTGTGCTATAGCTCTTTGATATACGTGTGGGGTCCAACAGTAGTACTCGGCCCAATATCTCAGGGCACTAACTAAGGAGGATAGGTTGTACCCTTAGCTGTACTACTCGACTACCTAGGTACTAGTGAGTATCTTCCTGAGTGTTGTTATCGGTGGCACTATAGCAGTCAGGCGGCCGATCGGTTTATCTAAAGAGGGCTTCAGGAAATCTAGGCTGATCCGTACACAGGTGTTGTCTGATGCGCTACCACTCAAAGGGGTACCAATAGGGGCTACAAGGGTGGCCAACATATGTGCGCTTGAGAACCACTTGTATTTATTTTGCGTATGAATCCCTCAACTGAGGGTTTATGCGCGTAACGATAGATCTTTGTGGCTTAAAGACGTCGGAATACGTCTCTACCTTGAAAAAAAAATTCCCACAATTTCTGCCAAGGAAAGTGCTCTGATACCACTTGTAATATACCAACTCTAAAAAGTATGCAGAACAGAAATAAAATGCTAGAAATGGCAGAATAACAGTAATATAACCAGCATAATCTCCACAATAACACAGAAATTATATAAGAACAACAACAGAAATAACACATTGATTCAGAAAGCAATGTTCACGGGCCTCTTCGAGGGGGCAACCTCCAGCCGAGCAGCGCTCTGTTACAATAATCTCCAAGCTAGGGTTTTCATACCCTCGACCCTTATTTATACTAAATATGTCTATCAAGAGAAGCATCTAGAGGAAGATCCTTCTAGAAGTGGAAGCTTCTATTAGGTCTTCTTACATCCGCCTTATTCTATTTTATTGAAAGGCCTTATGAATATTGACCTTTATTACATCTAAATATATTGATCTACCTATGTTCGGGTTAGGACCTTAACATATCCACTCAATGAACTGGGTGGCTTTGTTATCTTCTAGTGGAGCAGGGGACGAGTCGGACGAGGTGGTCACCAAGGGTAGTGCAACATCCATGGGGCCCAATGGTTGGAATCCCAACCCCACCTGAAAGGGGTTGTGGACAGTTGAGCTATGTAGGGATCATTTGTAGCTATGTTGGACATAGGGAAGACTCTCATCCCATGTGCGGGGGTGTTTTGAATTGTACATGCATTAGATATGTACAATCATCAGATTGACGAACCTAGTTTGGCTATTTGTCTGGGGGTGGAAGGCAGTGGATTTGGTGAGCTTGGTATCCAGCAGTGACCAGAGGCTCGACCATAATTTGTTGAGGATTTGATTGTCACGATCTGAGATAATCATTTGTGGGATCCCAAAGTGTACCCATACTCGTTCAAATAAGATCTTTGCAGTGGCTTCTGCTATGATGTTCTTCTTATAGATGACTAAAATCGTCATCTTGGAAAAGTGATCAACAACCACAAAAACACAGTCATTTCCCCTCTTGGTGGATGGGAGGCTCGACATGTAGTCCATTGAGATGGATTCCCATGTCCTAATAGGAGTACGCAGAGGGGTGTACAAGCCCTATTTCTTTGTGGTCGATTTGGCAATAGCGCAAGCGGTGCAAGACCTTATATACTTGTCAAAATCATGTCAAAGTTTCATCCAGTAGAAATGATTTTGCAACATTGCCACTGTATTTTCGACACTAAAGTGTCCTGCCACCCGACTGTAGTGAGATCCCCAAATCATCTTTCCGTGCTCGCTTGAGGGAACGTAGAGATGGCCTAGACAACACAACAACCATTCCTGAAGATGGAAATTAGCAATCAATGATTTGGCACCCAACATTTGGTAGGTGGTGGAAAATTTAGGGTCTATCTCGTAGAGGTGAGGCCATACGAAGATCTTGTGGCCTCAAGATTCTACCACTGTGGTGAGTGTCGTGACTAGAGGTTGGTTGAGGCAATCAACAACTCGGTTAGTACTTCCTATTTTATACTTGATGTTGAGGTGGAATTGTTGTAAGTATGTGGACCACTTCTGATGGCGATCATTCTGCAATTTTCCTTAGGTCTACATGAACTATAGTGGCTTGTTGTTGGCACAGGGCGAGACCTAGGGTTCAATGCTCAAGAGCACACCAACAAATCCCTAACTACCAACCCTTTTTGCAACACCTGTGAAGCAGAAGAAGTCTCCCTTAAGGTAGAGGCAGGGGTGGTTGCAAAACTCAGGTGTTTGCAACCTTAGCTGGGACACAGATCTGTGATTATGTCATTTACAGAGCACTTAGCATCAATCATTCATCAATATTCAACCCTTATTCTACTTTTCAGATAGCACAAAGCATCACGGTGTACACTTAGATCTACAATATTTCAGTACTTAACCATAGTAGACAGATTAGATCCAGTAGATCAACACTAAGCATCCTCATACACATCATACCTAAAAATCATATATATCTAAGAAGCACAGAAAATAAGTGGATATATCAAAGCACATAGCATAAGAAGAAACACATAAAGCACAGAGCATAACACATAGATTTATGTGGTTCACCCCCACCCTGGGGCTATGTCCACAATATCTTCTTCTTTATTATCGTCTTCAATCTGTTACAAGCATAAAGCCTCCAAAACCCTTCTTCGCATAGGATAGAATATCTGCGCAGCTCACTAGATCCTTCTTCCTTGCATTACAACACTTATCTTTCTATAGAAACCTCATAGTAACTTGCACTTAGCCTTGCAAGCCTTACACAGTTCACACAAAGCACTTATTCAACATCACATAGCTGCACTATCAATTGCACTAAGAAATCACATCTACTACTTCTTACATTGCCTATACTTCTATTTATACATTACAAAAGTGGGCCTAATCATGGGTAAACCCACGGGTCGACATCCCTTTCCCATTACATTAACCCAAAACACTAAAAGGGCCCAAAAGTGGACCGAGATCCCGTGATCTCTACTTCATCTGGCGCTCCATATTTGACAGGCTGTCGAAGTCCAAAAACGGTCAAATATGACCAAGTGTTCCTCAAAACTTGGTCAAGGGCCAACAAGCCCCCAACACTCACATGTGACTTGTCCCGAGTCACTCTGGTCTGATCAATTCTGCCTCGAATGCCTCGATCTTGGCTCAAGCTAGTTCAACCTGTTGCAGTGCGACATCCTCTTGCTTAGTGAACTCCTGGATCATTGTTTTATTTACTGGCCCTTCGAGGCATTGTTCTGTGGTGATGACAACCTGTTCAAGCTTGGCTCCCTGGCTTTCAACTTCAATGAATAGTTGGCATGCCTTTTCTTGGATTGGTTGAAGTCGTTGGGAGACTTCCATCACTTTACTTTGCAGTGTGTGTACTTGTTGTTGGGCAGTGTGTTGTTCTGGAAATCTCTTCATTCTTTCGACTGGGGTCAAGGCCTTTAGCTGCGCCTGTAGCATATCTGTGTGTTTCTTTGCTTCTTGGAGTTGAGCCTCCAATGCCTACAACTCTGGATTCTCTGTGAGGTTCTCATAAGTCTGGGCGCTTCTAGCGCTCAGCTGCTTCCATTCCAAGGAAAAGGTTTTTAATTGGCCAACTGCGCTACGGGAAGTTGCCTCCCTTAGGTCTCTTATTTCTTGAGGATTCTCGGGCACGGTATGAAGTTCCAGATCTACGATGCACTAATGAAGTTGTTGGATTACTTCTTCAATTTGTGCCACTTGTTGTGGGACATGTTCTTCAATATTCACTTCTATGACCATCACAGAGTGGAGTGCTTTGTGAACCCTTTCATGTACTTCAAGTTGCTCTGCTAGGAAATGGTCCTTGCTCTATTGTAACTGTGATTTTTCCTCATCTTTCTTCACTTGCAGGGTAAGATTTTCCCATTCTTCCTTACTCTGTTGTTCTAGAAGTGCACTCTGTACTTGGTTCAAAGCTTGGGTGGCTTGTGCTGTGTCTTCTTGAGCTCATCGAGGGTGAGCTTCGACTTTATCGACAATATGGTGTAATTGGGTGGGCTCATCGCATGTTCCTGCTATTCCAATTGTCAAGTGCGCAGTGGAAACTGCTCGGCTGGACTGGAGTGCCTATTGTACTTCTTAAAGTTCACCCTTGATTCGGCTGAATACCTCCTTCTGCTTCGCTTCTTTCTTTTCTGTGATCTCTAGTGAAGCATCATTCAGTGCAGCGATTAAGAAGTCGAATTTGTCCAGTGTGAGGTTAGTCTAAAATGTAGTCTAGGTGGCCTTAGTTTTCTTTTGGGATGAGGGCTTTGGTGGGGTAATCTTCCTTTTATTAGAGGGATCCTCCTCCTCTCTAGGTGGAGTAACATCGGTTTTTTTTTGCCCAACTTCTGCGATACCTAGTTCTTCACCATCACCTCCCTGCGCAGGTGAGATCGAAGTAGTCTTCGTGGATGTGCTATGGACATCTTGAACTTTTTCATCCTTCTTAGTCTTTCTTAGTCCAGGAGTATCCAACATAGCTTTAGGGCTATCCACGTTGGACATTTCTGTAGGGTCCACTGTAACAAGGAGGTCCGCCAACCATTCCTTGGAAATCTACTCCAAGTCTTCTTCTGACAACTTGTAGTATGACTGGAGTTGTTTTTTGTGCTCATCATCCTGCACTGTGATATAGGTGAAGTGGCGGTCTGCACTGAATTTTATCAAAGGTCTAAACCTATGAAGTGTGTTTGAGGTGAGGTGCGGTGTAGACTGTATTTCATTCTTCAATTGGTTGTAATAGGCGTGGAAGATGGCATTGGACTACCACTACTTGTTCATGTCGCTAGAGTACCACAACGTACAAAACTTCATGGCTAGTGGTTCGAAGGGTTCTATCTCTGGAAAAGTGGCACCTTTTGGTAGCTCCTAGGTGGTGAAAGTGATTAGTATGAGCAACCAACTAAAGTGGAACTCATACCCTTGGTCTTGCACTTCCCTGCAATCAAACTCTAGCTAGTTTACAAGGTATTGAAATCAGTTCATCTGTAGTCCCTTGGCGCACTTCCCTACGAGGTCAACTACGAATCCAGTCACTTGTGTTGGTCTTTTCTTGTGAACTAGATTGCCCGCAATCAGCTGAAAAGAAAGGTGCACTGCGCCACTCTGGATAGAGGCTACCTTGTAGCCTCGCGTGCCTTTCTCGACATCACCATAAGTTTCTTTTATCCTTTGTGCTAGTGCTCGGTCGGAGGTCTTTCCAGGGTAAAACTCTTGTGGGTCAGGGCCTTGCATACTAAGTCCTATGATCCGATTGATCAAGGTCAGATCCATAGTGATGCAGCAGTCCAACCATAAGTATCCTCCGTGGTAGCAAGACAATAGCAACTTGACACGTGCGTTGAATTCCTGATGTCTACCGAAGTGAGAGATCTTCATTACATTAAGCAGTGTGGACTGCACGAGGTTCTAGGTCCATGACTACAGGACAATCTTAGAATTCTTGCCTTTGGTCCTGTTTAAGTACTTATGCGGGGCTAACATGCTGTAAATTTTATGATCTCCAAGGTTAAAATCACTAAATTTCAATGCTACGAGCTTCTCCTATTCAACATGAACTCTGCGCACCCCTTTTGGAAGGTACATGGTGATCAAAATGTACTTGAAGTCTTGAGGTACACTTTCATGGTTGATGGCACCTCTTAGAGGTGGTAAGTAAGTAGGTAGAATGCATGGGATAAGCTTGGCATTTGCGATTTCATCCCTGTTCTTGGTATGTTTCTCATCGGTCGGTTGGGATGGACCGGCATGAGCAGTGGAAGGGGAGGCCTGGAGTCCTCTTGTTGATGATGCTTAGACTCCTATAGATAATCCTCACTCCAACATGACTCTCTCAGTCATTAAGTCAATCAAAACTTCTTTAACTACTTTCTCAGCAACGCTGAGCTCGTCCGACATACAAGCTTGGGTCAACTAGCTTGGGTGTGAAATGAATTCAGAGACTACATTGAATGGAATGGGAATAAGGCAATGATCACATGGTGAATTAATCTCAGGTTTTGGGCTCAATTTCACCCTTAGAAAAAGTATTCTCGGTGCGTGGCGCGATGGACTAAGTAGGAAAAATTATCAACGGTCTTCTTGCAACGGGTATGAGGCTACATTAACTTATGGTCTATCTGTTATGGCACGGTTTAACGGTCTAGTGGCAAGCCATAAATTCTTTCCAACCCATTTGGAGTGGCAGTCGAACAGTTATATTGGCTTCCAACGGCTATATTACTTCGCCTCGGTGAAGTGGCATATGTCATTGTTCTGATATCTCGACGAAGCTCCAATTCTGTAAAGTGTCTTGCTGCAAGGTACCCTCTGGGATCTTCTGTAATTTTTCAATATTAGCCTTCTTCTTACTTATCTTTCTAGCCTTATTTCCAGTGAGCTTCGTCTCGATGATTCTTTTCCCATTTTGATTCTTATTTTCCTCAGACATAGTCACTGTGTGCTGGTGAAATTCTCTCCTAGGGTTTAGGTATATCACTTCTTCTTTGTCTGGGGTAGAAATTTCAGCCTTTTGTGTAGCTTTGGCCTCGACATCTAGGCTTCTAGTTTTAGATGGCTTCGAGTGGTTCTCTTTTTCTTCTATCAACTGTGCGATCCTTTTAGTCATGAAATCTTTTAACTCTTGTCTCTATTGTTCTAAAACCTCTTCTTCTTCCTTATTTCTGGCTTAATCTCTTTCAATCCAAGGTTTTCCAAGAAGCATTGTAAACGGGGCGTTGTCCTCAATGAATTTGATAATCTCAAAATCTTCTTTTGTTGAAGTTCCATTGACTGTCATAGGTATCTGAGCGAGTTTTCCACATAACATCATCATCTTTCCTCTGAATAGTCCTATTCCTCCCAATGAAGGAATCATGGCAGGCTTCCCTATATCTTCCCAAGTTCTTTCTAGCATAATGTTCACTTGTGTTTCTTCATCAAGAATACAATAAATGTCAAAGTCCTCTATTCTTGCTTCGACTTGCTCCTTTTCTTTGAAGATCTCTCGTAATCAAACATCTTTACGTTCCTTCAAGGTTTTTTTCATCTGTATTAATACTTTCTCTGGTTCTTGCTGGGTTTTTGCCTTTTCTCGATCTACCTTATGGTCTTCTTGATTCAAATTTATCCTTTCAAGCTTAGTGATCATTCTAGGGTAATCAAATACCTCATGGTCCCTAGCTTTGAAACATAGACAACTAGGTCTTATACCAGGGAATTCCTTAGCTAGATGGCCCGGTTTTCTGCAATAGTAACATAGGATTAATCCTCACTTTATTTTAAATGATCCCCAACCTCTTTTGTACTTCGCACTAGAATCGTGATAGCTAACCTGCATAAAATTCTTTCTAGGATCCCGCATCCATTTGTTAGTCCAAATATTCTTTCTATGCATAGGTATAACATATCTATCATGATACTTATCAGATCTATTCATATCAAACTTTCTTTCATCAATTAATGCCCTAGTTTTTAAGCTAGGGCAGAATCTATCAAACATACCTAGATCCATGCTCTAGAAACAAAAAACAATTCACTTATCTTAATTCTATAGAGCACAAAGCTTCTAGATCTAAGAAATTTTGACTATTCTTACCTTTATTAGAGCACAAAGCTTACATATCTTACCTCTTTTCTACAGATCTGACATCTTTCTTTCAAAAATTTCCACTTTTACTTTTCTTAGAGAACAGAGCATTCAGATCTCGCTTCTTTTCTTCAGATTTGATCTTCTTTTCTTTAGATCTGACCTTATTCCTAGCACAAAGCTTCACAGTTCGGGTAAAAAGTTGTGCACTAGGGCAAAAAATCTACGCACAAAGTTTTCTTTTGCACAAAGTTTATTCTTCCTCAATTCCCAACAATCACAGTTTCAGTCCCAGCAACTGAACCATTTGTTGGCACAGGGGCATATCTGGGTTTCAATGCTCAAGAGCACACCAACAAAGCCCTAACTACTAGCCCTTTCGGCAACACTTGCGAAGCAGATGAAGTCTCACCCGAGGTAGAGGCAGGGGTGGTTGCAAGACTTAGTTGTCTGCAACCTTAGCTGGGACACGGAACTGTGATTATATCATTTATAGATCACTTAGCATTGATCATTCGTCAATGTTCAACCCTTATTCTACTTCACAGATAGCACAGAGCATCACGGTGTACACTCAGATCTACAATATTTCAGTACTTAACCATAGTAACCTAGATCAGATCAAGTAGATCAGCACTAAGCATCCTCATACACATCATATTAACAATCATATATATCTAAGAATCACAGAGCATAAGTGGATATATCAAATCACATAGCATAAACAGAAACACATAAAGCACAGAGAATAACACATAGATTTACGTGGTTCACCCCCACCCTGGGGCTACATCCACAAGATATTCTTATTTATTATTGTCTTCAATTTGTTACAAGAACAAAGCCTCCAAAACCCTTCTTCGCATAGGACAGAAGAATTGCGCAGCTCACTAGATCCTTCTTCATTGCGTTACAACACTTAGCTTTCTATAGAAACCTCATAGTAACTTGCACTTAGCGTTGCAAGACTTACACAGTTCGCATAGAGCACTTATTCAACATCACACAGATGAACTACCAATTGCACTAAGCAATCACATCTACTACTTCTTACATTACCTATCCTTCTATTTATACATTACAAAAGTGGGCCTAATCGTGGGTAAACCCACGGGCCGACATCCCTTTCCAATTACATTAACCCAAAACCCTAAAAGGGCCCAAAAGTGAACTGAGATCCCATGATCTCTGCTTCACCTGGAGCTCCATCTTTGACAGGTTGTATAAGTCCAAAAATGGTCAAATATGACCAAGTGTTCCTCAAAAATTGGTCAAGGTCCAACAACCCCCCAACACTCACCTGTGACTCGTCCTGAGTCACTCTGGTCTGATCAATTCCGCCTCGAATGCCTTGAGCTTGGATCGAGCTACTTCGACCTGCTACAGTGTGACAACCTCTTGCTCAGTGAACTCTTGGATCATTGTGTCATTTACTGACCCTTCTAGGCATTGTTCTGTGGTGATGACAATCTGTTCAAGCTCGTCTCCCTGGCTATCAACTTTAGTGAACCATTGGCATGCCTTTTCTTGGATTGGTTGAAGTCGTTTTGAGACTTCCATCACTTTACTTTGCAGTGTGTGTACCTATTGTTGGGTGGTGCATTGTTCTAGAAATCTCTTCATTCTTTCGACTGGGGTCATGGCCTTCAGTTGCGCCTGTAGCATATCTGCATGTTTCTTTACTTCTTGGAGTTGTACCTCCAATGCCTACAACTCTAGATTCTCTGTGAGGTTCTCATAAGTCTGGGAGCTTCTAGTGCTCAGCTTCTTGCATTCCAAGGAAAAGGTTTTTAATCGACCAACTGCGCTATGGGAAATTACATCCCTTAGGTATCTTATTTCTTTAGGAGTCTCGGGCGTGGTACAAAGTTCTAGATCTGCGATGCGCTGCTGAAGTTGATGGATTACTTCTTCAAGTTGTGCCACCTGTTGTGGGACATGTTCTTCAATCTTCACTTCTATGACCATCACAGAGTGAAGTGCTTTGTGAACCCTTTCTTGTACTTCAAGTTTCTCTTCTAGCAACTGGTCCTTGCTCTGCTGTAACTGTGCTTTTTCCTCATCCCACTTCGTTTGCAAGGAAATATTTTCCCATTCTGCCTTACTCTGTTTTTCTAGAAGTGTGTTTTGTACTTATTTCAAAGCCTGGGTAGCTTGCGTTGTGTCTTCCTGATCTTGTCGAGGGTGAGCTTCAACTTTATCAACGATCTGGTGTAATTGGGTGGGCTCATTGCCTGTTCCTGTTGTTCCAATTGTCAAGGGCACAGTAGAAACTACTCAACTGGAATGGAGTGACTACTGCACTTCTTGAAGTTCACCCTTGATTTGGATGAATACCTCCTCCTGCTTCACTTCTTGCTTTTCTGCGATCTCTAGTGAAGCATCATTCAGCATAGCGATTAAGAAGTCGAAGTCGTCCGGTGTGAGGTTAGTCTTAAATGTAGTCCGGGTGGCCTCAATTTTCTTTCGGGATGAGGGATTTGGTGGGGTAATCTTCCTTTTCTTAGAGGGATCCTCCTCCTCTCTAGGCGGAGTAACCTCGCCTTTGTTTTGCCCAACATATGTGCCACCTAGTTCTTCACCATCACCTCCCTACGTAGGTGATATTGAAGTAGTCTTTATGGATGTGCTATGGAAATATTGAACTTCATCATCCTTCTTAGTCTTTCTCAGTCCAGGTGTATCTAGCATAGCTTTAGGGCTATCCACGTCGGAAATTTTTGTAGGGTCCACTGCAACAAGGAGGTCCACCGACCATTCCTTGGAAATCTGCTCCAAGTCTTCTTCTGTCAACTTGTAGCATGACTAGAGATGTTGTTTGTGCTCATCAATGCACGTTGTGATATAGGTGAAGTGGCAGCCTGCACTGAATTTTATCAAAGGTATAAACCTATGAAGTGTGTTTGGGGTGAGGTGCGGTGTAGACTGGATTTCATTCTTCAATTAGTTGTCATAGCCGTGGAAGACGGCATTGGACTGCCACTTCTTGTTCATGTCGTTGGAGTACCATAGGGTATAGAACTTCATGGCCAGTGGTTCGAAGGGTTCGATCTCTGGAAAATTGGCACCTTCTGGTAGCTCCCAGGCAGTGAAAGAGATTATTATGAGCAACCAACTAAAGTGGAACTCATACCCTTGGTATAATGCTTCTCTACAATCAATCTCTAGCTGGTTTACAAGGTATTGTGGCCAGTTCATCTGTAGTCCCTCGGCGCACTTCCCTGTGAGGTCAACTACGAATCCAATCACTTGTGTTGGTCTGTTCTTGTGAACTAGCTTGCCTGTGATCAGCTGATAGGCAAGGCACACTGCGCCACTCTGGATAGAGGCTACCTTGTAGCCTCATGTTCCTTTCTTGACATCGCCATAAGTTTCTTTTATCCTCTGCACTAGTGCTCGGTCTGAGGTCTTTCCAAGGTAAAACTCTTGTTGGTCAGGGCCTTTCATACTAACTCTTGTGATCTGATTGATCAAGGTCAGATCCATAGTGATGCGGCAGTCCAACCATAAGTATCCTCCATGGTAGCAGGACAGCAACAACTTGACGCAAGCGTTGACTTCCTGGTGTCTGTCGAAGTGCGGGATCTTCATTACATTAAGCAGTGTGGACTACGCAAGGTTCTAGGTCCATAACTGCGAAACAATCTTAGAATTCTTACCTTTGGTCCTGGTTAAGTACTTATGCAGGGCTAACGTGTTTTAAACTTTACGATCTATAAGGTTAAAATCACTAAATTTTAGTGCTGCGAGCTTATCTTGGTCAACACGAACTACGCGCACCCCTTTTGGAAGGTACACGATGATCAAAGTGTACTCGAAGTCTCGAGGTACACTATCACGGTTGATGGCACCGCTTAGAGGTGGTAAGTAAGTAGGAATAATGCATGGGATAAGCTTAGCATTTGCGATTTCATCCCTGTGCTTGGTTCGTTTCTCATCGGTCGACCGGGATGGACCGACACGAGCAATGGAATGGGAGGCCTAGAGTCCTCTTGTTGATGATTCTTGGAATCCTCTAGATAATCCTCGCTCCGACATGAATCTCTCAGTCATTAAGTCAATCAAAACTTCTTAAACTACTTTCTCAACAGCGTTGAGCTCGTCCGATATACAAGCTTGGGTCAACTAGATTAGGTGTGAAATGAATTCAGAGACTACAGTGAACGGTATGGGAACAAAGCAATGATCACATGGTGAAGTAATCTCAGGTTTCGAGCTCAAATTCTCACTTAGCAAAAAGTATTCTCGATGCGTGGTGCGACGGACTAAGTAGGGAAAATTAGCAACAGTCTTCTTGTAATGGGTATGAGGCTACGTTAACTTATGTTATGTCCATTATGGCGTAGTCTAATGGTCTAGTGGTGAACCATAAATGATTTATGACCCATTCAGAGCAACATTCGAATGGTTATATTGGCTTCCAACGGCTATATTACTTCACCTCGGCGAAGTGGCATATATTGTTGTTTTGATATCCCGACGAAGCTCCAATTCTAAAAAGTGTCTTGCTATGAGGTACCCTCTGGGATCTTCTGTAATTTTTCAATCTTAGCCTTCTTCTTACTTATCTTTCTAGCCTTCTTTCCAGTGAGCTTTGTCTCAGTGATTCTCTTCCCATTTTGATTCTTATTTTCCTCAGACATAATCACTTCGTGCTGGTGAGATTCTCTCCTAGGGTTTAGGTATATCACTTCTTCTTTGTTTGGGGTAGAAATTTCATCCTTTTGTGTATCTTTGGCCTCGACATCTGGGCTTCTAGTGTCAGATGGCTTCAAGCGATTCTCATGTTCTTCTATCAACTATGCAATCCTTTTAGTCATGAAATCTTTTAACTCTTGTCTATGTTGTTCTAAAACCTCTTCTTCTTCCTTCTTTTTGTCTTTTCAATCCAAGGTTTTTCGAGTAGCATAGTAAATGGGGCGATGTCCTTAATGAATTTGATAATCTCAAAATATTATTTTGTCGAAGTTCCATTGACTATCATAGGTATCTGAGCAAGTTTTCCACATAACATCATCAGTTTTCCTCTGAATAGTCCTATTCCTCCCAATGAAGGAATCATGGCAGGCTTCCCTATAGCTTCCCAAGTTCTTCCTGGCATAATGTTCACTTGTGTTTCTTCATCAAGAATACAATCAATGTCGAAGTCCCTTATTCTTGCTTCAAATTGCTCCTTTTCTTTGAAGATCTCTGGTAATTGGACATCTTTATGTTCCTTCAGGGTTTCTTTCATCTGTATTAATACTTTCTCTAATTCTTGTTGGGTTTCTGCCTTTTCTGGATCTACCTTATGGTCTTCTTGATTCATATTTATCCTTTCAAGATTAGCGATCATTCTAGGGAAATCCAATACCTCATAGTCCCTAGCTTTGCAATAGAGACTACTAGGTCTTCTACCAGGGCATTCCTTAGCTAGATGGCTTGGTTTTCTACAACTGTAACATATGATTAATCCTTGCTTTATTTTAAATGATCCCCAGCCTCTTCTGTACTATGCACTAGAATCGTGATAGCTAACCTGCATAAAAATCTTTCTAGGATCCTGCATCCATTTTTTAGTCCATACATTCTTTCTATGCATAGGTATAACATATCTATCATTATACTTATCATATCTATTCATATCAAACTTTCTTTCATCTATTAAAGCCCTGGTTTTTAAGCTAGGACAGAATCTATCAAACATACCTAGATAGATGCTCTAGAAACAAAAAAAAAAATCACTTATCTTACTTCTACAGAGCACAAAGCTTCCATATCTAAGAACTTTTGACTATTCTTACCTTTATTAGAGCACATAGCTTACAGATCTTACCTCTTTTCTGCAGATATGACCTATTTCTTTCAGAAATTTCCACTTTTACTTTTCTTAGAGCACATAGCATTCAGATCTTGCTTCTTTTCTTCAGATCTGATCTTCCTTTCTTCAGATCTGACCTTATTCCTCGCACAAAGCTTCACAAGTCGGGTAAAAACCTGTGCACTAGGGAAAAAGATCTACGCACAAAGTTTTCTTTTGCACAAATTTTCTCCTTCCTCAGTTCCCAGCAATCATAGTTTCAGTCTCGGCAATGAAACCATTTGTTGGCACAGGAGTAGACCCAGGGTTCAACGCTTAAGAGGACACCAACAAAGACCTAACTACCGGCCCTTTCGGCAACACCTACGAAGCAGATGAAGTCTCACCCAAGGTAGAGGCAGGGGTGGTTGCAAGACTCAGGTGTCTGCAACCTTAGCTGGGACACAAATCTATGATTATATCATTTACAGAGCACTTAGCATCGATCATTCGTCAATATTCAACCCTTATTCTACTTCACAGATAGCATAGAGCATCGCGGTGTACACTCAGATCTACAATATTTTAGTAATTAACCATAGTAATCCACATTAGATCTAGTAGATTAGCACTAAGCATCCTCATACACATCAAATCTAACAATCATATATATCTAAGAAGCACAGAGCATAAGTGGATATATCAAAGCACATAGCATAAGTAGAAACACATAAAGCACATAGCATAACACATAGATTTACGTGGTTCAACCACACCCTGGGGCTACGTCCACAAGATCTTCTTATTTATTATCATCTTCAATCTGTTACAAGCACAAAGCCTCCAAAACCCTTCTTTGCATAGGACAGAAGATCTGTGCAGCTCGCTAGATCCTTCTTCCTTGCGTTACAACACTTAGCTTTCTATAGCAACCTCATAGTAACTTGCACTTATCCTTGCAAGACTTACACAATTTGCACAGATCACTTATTCAACATCACATAGATGCACTACCAATTGCACTAAGAAATCACATCTACTACTTCTTACATTATCTATCCTTCTATTTATACATTACAAAAGTGGGCCTAATTGTGGGTAAACCCACAGGACAACATCCCTTTCCCATTACATTAACCCAAAACCCTAAAAGGGCCCAAAAGTGGACCAAGATCCCGTGATCTCTGCTTCACCTGACGCTCCATCTTTGACAGGTTGTCGAAGTCCAAAAATGGTCAAATATGACCAAGTGTTCCTCAAAACTTAGTCAAGGGCCAACACTTGTGATCAGTGTGGATGACTATCTCCTTCCCAAGAATGTAATGTCTCCACTGGCGGAAGGCTTGCACAATGGAGTACATTTCTTTGCCGTAATTAGGGTACTTATGGACAACATCTGATAGTGTCTCACTATGATATGCCACGAGGTGGCCGTGTTGAGTGAGAACAGTGCCCACAGCATAGTCTGAAGCATCTGTCTTGATCTCAAAGGGATGATGCAGGTCCAGTAATGAAAGTATTGGGGATGAGCACAAACGATTCTTCAAGTCCTCGAAGGCTTTTTGTTCGGATAGGCCCCACTCAAATTTTTCCTTACTGCCACCCGTGGTTACTTGGCTGAGGGCCCATGCGATATGAGAGAATTCGAACACGAACCTGCGATAGAAATTGGCGAGGCCCAAGAAGATCTGAATTTCAGTGAGTGTGGTTGGGGATGGCGAGTCAAAGATGACCTAGATCTTGGTTGGATCCACATGCACACCATGTTGTTCAATGATGTAGCCTAAGTAATGGACCATGTCCATGCTGAAGGAGCATTTTTCCAAGTTTGCATATAGTTTTTGTTGTCGCAGGGTGTGCAGAACCTATTGAATATGCTGCAAGTGTTTTTCCCAAGTCTTGTTGTATATGAGGATGTCATCCAGATACACCACTATAAAAGTATTGGTGAAAGGTCATAGGATATTGTCCATCATCCTTATAAAAGTTGTTGGAGCATTTTTCAAACCAAAGGGCATGACCATCCATTCAAAAAGAACTTCTTTTGACTTGAAGGCATTCTTCCATACATCTTTTTATTCTATTGGGACCTGGTGGTAGCCAAACTTCATATCAATATTACT
>JASDQU010818622.1:1666-15716 GCA_032191745.1 Picea mariana | reverse complement strand
TTCTTTGAAGATCTCTGGTAATTGGACATCTTTATGTTCCTTCAGGGTTTCTTTCATCTGTATTAATACTTTCTCTGATTCTTGTTGGGTTTCTTCCTTTTTCTGGATCTACCTTATGGTCTTCTTGATTCATATTTATCCTTTCAAGCTTAGCAATCATTCTAGGGAAATCCAATACCTCATAGTCCCTAGCTTTGCAATAGAGACTACTAGGTCTTCTACCAGGGCATTCCTTAGCTATATGGCTTGGTTTTCTACAACTGTAACATAGGATTAATCCTTTCTTTATTTTAAATGATCCCCATCCTCTTCTGTACTACGCACTAGAATTGTGATAGCTAACCTGCAGAAAAATCTTTCTAGGATCCTGCATCCATTTGTTAGTCCATACATTATTTCTATGCATAGGTATAACATATCTATCATTATACTTATCATATCTATTCATATCAAACTTTCTTTCATCTATTAATGCCCTGGTTTTTAAGCTAGGACAGAATCTATCAAACATACCTAGATAGATGCTCTAGAAACAAACAAAAAAATCACTTATCTTACTTCTACAGAGCACAAAGCTTCCATATCTAAGAACTTTTGACTATTCTTACCTTTATTAGAGCACATAGCTTACAGATCTTACCTCTTTTCTTAATATCTGATCTTCCTTTCTTCAGATCTAACCTTATTCCTCACACAAAGCTTCACAACTCGAGTAAAAACCTGTGCACTGGGGAAACAGATCTACGCAAAAAGTTTTCTTTTGCACAAAGTTTCTTCTTCCTCAGTTCCCAGCAATCACAGTTTCAGTCTCGGCAACAAAACCATTTGTTGGCACAGGAGTAGACCCAGGGTTCAACGCTTAAGAGGACACCAACAAATCCCTAACTACCGGCCCTTTTGGCAACACCTACGAAGCAGATGAAGTCTCACCCAAGGTAGAGGCAGGGGTGGTTGCAAGACTTAGGTGTCTGCAACCTTAGCAGGGACACAAATCTGTGATTATATCATTTACAGAGCACTTAGCATCGATCATTCGTCAATATTCAACCCATATTCTACTTCACAGATAGCATAGAGCATCGCGATGTACACTCAGATCTACAATATTTTAGTACTTAACCATAGTAACCCACATCAGATCTAGTAGATTAGCACTAAGCATCCTCATACACATCAAATCTAACAATCATATATATCTAAGAAGCACAGAGCATAAGTGGATATATCAAAGCACATAGCATAAGTAGAAACACATAAAGCACATAGCATAACACATAGATTTACGTGGTTCACCCCCACCCTGGGGCTACGTCCACAAGATCTTCTTATTTATTATCGTCTTCAATCTGTTACAAGCACAAAGCCTCCAAAACCCTTCTTCGCATAGGATAGAATATCTGCGCAACTCTCTAGATCCTTCTTCCTTGCGTTACAACACTTAGCTTTCTATAGCAACCTCATAGTAACTTGCACTTATCCTTGCAAGACTTACACAATTTGCACAGAGCACTTATTCAACATCACATAGATGCACTACCAATTTCACTAAGAAATCACATCTACTACTTCTTACATTGCCTATCCTTCTATTTATACATTACAAAAGTGGGCCTAATTGTGGGTAAACCCACGGGCCGACATCCCTTTCCCATTACATTAACCCAAAACCCTAAAAGGGCCCAAAAGTGGACCAAGATCCCATGATCTCTGCTTCGCCTGACGCTCCATCTTTGACAGGTTGTCGAAGTCCAAAAATGGTCAAATATGACCAAGTGTTCCTCAAAACTTGGTCAAGGGCCAACACTTGTGATCAGTGTGGATGACTATCTCCTTCCCAAGAATGTAATGTCTCCACTGGCGGAAGGCTTTCACAATGGAGTACATTTCTTTGTCGTAATTAGGGTACTTACAGACAACATCTGATAGTGTCTCACTATGATATGCCACGAGGTGGCCATGTTGAGTGAGAACAATGCCCACAGCATAGTCTGAATCATCTGTCTCGATCTCAAAGGGATGATGCAGGTCCAGTAATGAAAGTATTGGGGATGAGCACAAACGATTCTTCAAGTCCTCGAAGGCCTTTTGTTCGGATAGGCCCCACTCAAATTTTTCCTTACTGCCACCCGTGGTTACTTGGCTGAGGGCCCATGTGATATGAGAGAATTCGAACAGGAACCTGCGATAGAAATTGGCGAGGCCCAAGAAGATCTGAATTTCAGTGAGTGTGGTTGGGGATGGTGAGTCAAAGATGACCTAGATCTTGGTTGGATCCACATGCACAACATGTTGTTCAATGATGTAGCCTAAGTAATGGACCATGTCCATGCTGAAGGAGCATTTTTCCAAGTTTACATATAGTTTTTGTTGTCGCAAGGTGTGCAGAACCTATTGAATATGTTGCAAGTGTTTTTCCCAAGTCTTGTTGTATATGAGGATGTCATTCAAATACACCACTATAAAAGTCTTGGTGAAAGGTCATAGGATATTGTCCATCATCCTTATAAAAGTTGTTGGAGCATTTTTCAAACCAAAGGGCTTGACCATCCATTCAAAAAGACCTTCTTTTGACTTGAAGGCATTCTTCCATACATATTTTTATTCTATTGGGACGTGGTGGTAGCCAAACTTGATATCAATATTACTGAAGTATTTGGCCCCCGTGAGTTGATCAAGGAGGTCATCAATTCGGGGAATCGGGTACCAGTTTCAGATTGTGATTTTATTCAGGGCCCGATAATCAATGCAGAGTCATCAGGTCCCGTCTTTCTTCTACACTAGCACAATTGGGCTCCCACAAGGTGATGAACTGGGATGGATGTGCCCCTTGTGGAGAAGTTCTTGGATTTGTCTCTTGATCTCCTCATTTTCTAACAAAGAGTGGAGATAGATTGGCCCATTGGGTAGTGGTGCGCCTGGGTTCAGATCGATGGGATGCTTGACCTAGCAGTGCAGAGGTACCCCAGTAGGAGAAGAGAAGATATCTGATTATTATTCCATGACCTTATCCACTTTCTTCTTTTGTGTGGAGAGATTGGCCGCGGAGGCCCTGGATGTGGCTGCGATATTTCGCTCACTCTGAGAGTGAATCAATAAGAAGACAAATTTCCCAGTCTGAAAGATGACCTTCCTTCATTTCTTGGAATACATCAAGGAAATAACACTAGGAGGGACTGCCTCGGGTATCCTGTACAATTTCATGTTCAAAGTAATAATCACACTATGAGGCCTAGACTCATATACATCATGACATTTCCATAAATAAGGTTGTCCCAAAACAAAATTACAAACTTTGAGAGCAAATCACACAATACCTCGTCTTTGAAGGGCTTGATGTCATATGATAGTTGACACTTTTGGTTGACGCAGAGATCGATTTTTTGGTGGAGCCATCCAATGGTGTAGGTTTGTGGGTGCAGCATTGTCGGCAGGGCCAGCCGCTTGATGATCTCTGCTGAGATGAGGTTCTTATGGCTACCACTATCAATGATGAAGTGTAGTGGGGTTCCTTTCACCCACATCTATGAATGGAAGAGGCACTCGCCTTCTTTTGGATCATCTGGTTCACCAGGCTGGAGCTTGGTGGTAGAAATGGTGGCATTGGGTTATGCATCAATGATCCTTCTTTCCCTTTCTGGTTCTGACTCAGAGTCAGAACCCACATTTGATTCAGAGGCTTTCACTTCAGCCACCAATGACTTCTTTGAGCGGAAATCAACAGTGTTATGCCAAGGGCTCTTATGGAAGTCACACCACTTACTAGTATCTTTCTTTGTCTTTTTAGTGTCCTTCTTTGCTTGCGGCTTGAACTGGTTGTCTTGATACTGTCCATCTTTGCTTTGTCCTTTGTTATGTGGGTTGGGGCTGCCCGTTCCTGGATTTTGCTGTGAGGGGTTCCCAGGCCCAAATTGCTGCGTCTTTTGTTTGAGCTTCTGCTCGATTTTGATGGCATATCGGTAGGCCATGCCCAAGGATGAGATGTACAGAAATTCCATTTCGGTTTTTATGTATCTATGCAAAGCACCGTGATACTTGAGAACCAGATGTCGCTCTAAATATTTGATACCCAACTTGGTGTGCAAGGTATGAAATATATTTGTGAGCTCTGGCACTTCTTGGACCACGAGATACAGGGTGACTAAAGAAGAAATGGGACATATCATGGAAGATTGGGATGTCGAGTTGAAGATCCCAACAACAGAAACAGATCAGCCAGAGACACAATACCTAGAAGTAGAAGAGGTAGTATATGATGATAAAGAAGAGGACAGGGAAACCAAGGAAATGGCATAGGTGATGTTAGCACTCTGTAAATTTGTTTGGCTGATAAAACAAACGACAGAGGTAACTTACAAACCAACTTTAGAGCTGGGTACTAGCCTACTCAGCTCAGAGAGGGCTCTCTCGTGTCACTTGGTGTTTCTTTGGCAATCAATGTCTAGGTTTAGTTTTTTTTGGGGGGGGGGCGGTTTATAAATTTGTTGGCAAGAAAGGGGAGGGACACATAGGGCTATGGAGTCAAAATTATGAAAATGAATGAAAACATTGATTGGCCATTAGAACTCTCCAAAGTATAAAGGCTAAGTGAGGCAATGAATCTGAGTTATAAATTGTAGTTTTCAAAGTGTAAGAAGAAAAATAAAACAAGTAACTACATCAAAGCATTTATGAAATGAATTTTGAATTAGTTATGAAGAATTTAACACTGTTTAAATTGCTTAATCCAAGAGCATCACAAGATGAATTCTCGGATTTTAAACTATCCAATTTAAACAAAAGACAATGCAAATGTAATTAAAGAACATAGGAAATACAAATAAAGAGAGAAGGAAAAACTCATATCACCACCATTAGAATATTTTCATAGAGACATCAAAATCTTCTGCATATGTATTCAATTCAGCTCCAGAAAATTACAATTGAGTTCCGAACTACTAAAAAGGTGCCCTTGCACTTATGCCAACATTAATACATTTGGGACTTCTAACATTTATACAATTCGATTTCCTTCAATTAGAAATCGATTACAATAGCTGAACTGAAACGTTTCAACTTCTAAAATTGACTACAATAATTACAACTGACCATTTTAGTATGGGAACCGATTACAATGATTAATCAAAAAATGTTTCATGAACCAACTGTTGATTCCTTTGACTCTTCAGCTTCTCCCTTTTCCATTTGTTCTATTTTGGTCCTCTATCTGATCTTCCATTTTAGTGACATCTGGGTATTATCTGTTGATTCCTTGAAAACTGCACTTTGTTTTACCCAGCTACACTATCTCCTTCCACTGCAAGTCAGAAGGGATATTGTATTCCATCATTTCTTTGATTAGGATCTCCAGGTCAATGCAAGAGGAATACGTCATGACTGGTAGTCCAATCTTCATTGTTTTGAACTAATTTAATATCTCAAAATATATGATCAAATATTCAATCGGGGTTGCTCCTTTAAATTTTTCCTCCAGGCTTTCAAACTTGGAGTGATCCATTCTACATTGGGAGACGCGAGAGTTGTACTCCTCCAGATCATACAATTTTCCTTTGCCATCCCAAAATGGTGGGAGGCCTTTGATGAACAACTCTTCAAACAGATCCTTGAATTTCTGTATACTTTGCTCCATCTATATGGCCTTGGTTTGGACTGATTTTTTCAATTTATGCTTGGAAATGACCCTCCTAGCCCAGATGATCAATGTAGTTCTATATTTGACCCCAATGGTATGAAGTTCTGCAGTGGGGATGGAATTTAGCAGATTTATGGCATTTTGGGCCCACTATTATGGTTTCTTTGCTAGGGTCTCATTTACAACAGTGCACCTACTTCTGGTTGTGATGGCCATGCTATCTTTGTCATTGATGAAGTTCAAGTACACCTTGAACTTGGAAGCTTCAACAACAATAGAATCTCAAATGATGTGTTTGGCTCTCTACAAAAGTCCTTTGCCTCTCAATCGTGTTTTCAACTTGTATACTCTTTCCTACAAAGATTGATTCTCCTTTTGAAACTAAGCCATCCTCTCATCCTTTGTTTTCATTTCTTTCTTCAATTTCTCTATATCTCGCTTTAGACCTTTGATTTCTCCCACCTTCAAGCTAACTTGTAGCATAGCCTAGACAAGTCCTTCAGTGCTTGGCCTGGCTTTTGCAATAGAAGGTATAGCTACAACCATGTTTGGTACTTATGTTTGTCCTTGTGACCAATTCACTTTTTCTTTCTCTAGTTGTAATACCTTGGCCTTGTAATTCAATGCCTCTTGTCGAAATGCCTCCTTCTCTTGTTCTAGAGCAACCAATTCTTTTGTTTATGGATTCTCTATGGCAGACATTTTTAGTTTCTTCTCCAAGATTTGAATCAAATTGTCTTTTTCTTCTAAGGGGGATTTCACTCCCTGAGGGCCTTCAGATTCTAGTCTCCTGAGTTTTCCAAGCCCTACTGGATTATTTTTCTTGCCTCAATTGCCCTTCCAACTTAATTGCATAAGTTGACAGCTTTGAATTCTTCAGGCTTAGACCCAAGTAATATAAATACAACATATCAATGGTATTCCTATGGAATTTCACTTTGTCTAGAGCACTGATGTTTTCATATATTAACTTGATCTCAGATACTTTATCCTCATCTGCAACTACTATATTTAATGTCTTCTTCTCTACATCTCTTACTGTGAACAGAGAAGACCTATGTTGAGATATATTTTCTACTTCAGGGATTAATTCTCTCATTTCACTCATAGACAAGTTTCCTTTCTTAGCATATTGCTTTGCCAAATTTTCTTTAGATTGATAGGTTGTTCCAGATGCCTTTTCAAAGATGTGCTTTTTGTTGCTGAAATTTCTTGAGTTGACTTCACTTTGGAGCTTGCTTCCTTTCCCAACTTCTACATTGTTGGTGCCACTCTCCACCATATCAATATTTACTTGTTCTTTAGGGTATTTTTCCTCTATATCCACTATCTGTGGGGATTGTGTGATCTTCATCTTTTTAGGGGTAGTTTGCTGACTACTGGTGCCCAGGGCCTCTAAACTGCTTCTTTTGTTGTAAACACTTACCTTAGGGACTTTAACTATCAGCTTCTGAGAATTTTTTTGTATTTGAGTCTATTGCAGGGTTGCCTCCACTTGTTGTGTTTGATATGGTTGCAAGATTTCTTCGATATCAACACAGGCATCTATATTTGCCAATTTGTCAAAACCCTCAACATGTTCATGCTCATAGGGGGCATGTTTGTTCATCAGTCTTCTCTTGGATATGATCTGATGTGGATCATATCTTCGTCCCTGTAGTTGTGCAAATCCAAACTCCTTGAGCTTGGACTGGATGTGAGATAAGCATGATCTAGTTTTTACAATGAAGGGTTCAATGATGAAAGGTAATTTGAGGTTGGATGCCTTGTGTAGTTTCGGGAAGTGTTATGTCTCTGATATGATTCTTTTCCTAATGAACTCCAGGGAAAAGACTCTAGGTGTCAGAAAAATAGGCAGAATATAGGGAGATTCATGAAAACCATAAACCTATATCATTTTTGAATGCATGAACATCACCTAGTCCCCCACTCTATTTTCTCGATTTGGTTGTAAATAAATCCTCATGTCATCTAGGACTCTTGGTAGGCTGGTGTTGAAAATTAGGTTGTAAACCCTGGACATGACCTTGTTGATAAAAATGAGCAAAGTGGTCCTTTTACATTCAGTTGATATGAATGTTGCTTCAAGGAACTCTCTCTTGTTTGTTTCCAGGAAAATCTTCAGCAAGTATGTGTAATATCTGAAATGTCTTAGTGACTGAAAATTCACTAGTTGTTTGTGGATATTATCAACTATGAATTTATCGAAGCTGATGTCGACCAAATAACTGGACTCTGACTAGAAAAATGCCAACAAAAAACCTAACATGACCTATACCACATACTTTTCATTATCTAGACCTAAAATCTGACTCAGTATGGAATAGACCCATTGGACTTCAATAATCGTGACATTAACACTCCTTGGCAGAGACAAAATTTCAGAAATATGCTTTGTTTTGACAATTGTTTGTAAGAATAGGTCTTTGACTTCTGATGGACACTCCCTATAAACCATGATCATATTTTCTTATTCAAACAGTTCAGACACTGCAAAGAGGGACTCTGGTATGTCGAAGGCACCTTGAATTGATAGACTCTCTACCCTACACAGGACCTTGGAACCCCGTTTATTTAAGACAACTTTCTCTTCCTGTGAGTATTACTCTACGCGCCAACCTATGAATTCAGGGAAAGGGATTGTGACCTCGACAACGTAAGGGACTATAGTGGCCTGGATTGCTTCAAGGAAGGGTATATGTTTCCCTACATTATTGGAAAGATTAGCTCTGGACACGGAGATGGGACAAATGGTGATTTCAGTGTCGAACACATCTGAATCTCTGTCAATTAGGGCTTCTTCGTTTGACATGGGGTCTTTCTCTTCTACTGACATAATGACAGGGTCCATGGTGGTGATGGAAAATACCTGTAAATGAGTGGAAAATGCATGATCTTGGCGTGTTTTTGAGCTTCATTTTGAATGGAGTGGTCATGCCAACTTTCAATGTTCCAGTATTTGAAAAATAATAAAATAACGACGAGTGCCCCCTTTATATACTTTTATGATTTCGGGGGTGAGGGGAAGTGGTTTGGGGAAACCCACTTATCACCCCAAAATGCACCCAGTGGCACCACGTGGTCCCAACCTGAAACCGTGGTTTACTTTTCGGCCCACTTTCGGGAATTATCCTTCGCGCAAGTCCTCCCCCCGAAACGATCCCCAACTGTTGATCTGTAGTGCCCGATCTCTATGACCCATCAGATCCCGTCAACTCTGCACTATCGCTGGATTTAGCCTCCTCCTACTCGACTTGGCCCTGTCCTCTAGTTTTTCATGCCTTCACATCAGTTTAGTGCCTCGCTAAGTCCTGGAAACTAGATTTCACACATAAATTGCTATGGTGATAACATGGGCTCCAACTGGGGATGCTACCCTCCCTGCAAGGTAGCAAAGAATGGCAGATAGAGTGCCTACCCATTGGGCTATGATTTACTCCTATAACTGAATTTACCAAATTTTATTCAGAAAACTCAAAATCTACTCATCATAACTCGGGGCCTTCACCTCGGGCTTTAGTTCAGTTGATTTAATTTTTACTACTTCAACCAAAAAAATAGAATGGTTATATATAATGAATGGAAAGGGTGATGGTTCCTTTAAACGATATAATGTTTGAGGAAACTGTCATTCACAGGTCCTCCTCCAATGATGTCTTCATTACTTTCATGTATCATATAGGAATTATTCCCATGGTACGCCACAATTTTGAAAGGTCCCAGCCATAGATGGTCAAATTTTCCATGCTTTCCCTTGTCTTCATTTCTAGCATCCCATATCAATACCAAGTCTACCACTTTGAAATCATCCTCCTTGGTATGACTTTCAAAAGAATTTTTAATCTTGTCTTGGTGCAGCTGAGCATTGTTAAAGGATTTTTCTCTTGTTGTTTATACATTGATCAGTTCATCTTTTCTCCTTCGAGTGGAATCTGTTTCAGCATCTTGCTCCTGTAACAAACTCATCACTAGAAACCCTAATGTAGAAGGAAAAATTGCCTCTATTCCATAAACAATCTGGAAGGGTGAAATGGAAATAGATCCTTTTGGAGTGACCATGTCATCCCATAGTGCATGGATGAGCTTTTTGTGCCAAGATTTTTTGTTATCTTGCAGCAACTTTTTGATAATTTCGGTTAAGCTCTTATTGGATGACTCAGCCAACCCAATGCCTTGAGAGTAATAAGAATTGGAGTGGCCAAGAGTTATGTTGTAGTCACTGCAAAATTTCTCCATATTTTTGGACTTAAATGTTGTTGCATTGTCTATAATGATTTTGATTGGACACCCAAACCTGGACAAAATATTGTCTTCCAAAAACTAGATGATAACAACATTTGTGGTCTCCCTGGTGGGAACTACCTCAATCCACTTAGTGAAGTAATATGTGGTTGTCAAAATCCATGTGTGTTGAGATGAGGACTATGGATGAATTTCTCCTATAAAATCAAGGCCCCATTGTCTAAAACGTGCTTCAACAGAGATGGATTTCAAGGGAAAAGGCTGCAATTTTCTCTTCCCATCAAAAATTTCGCATTCATGACATCTTGAAACCTCTTTGTAGACATCAAAAACAATGTTAGGCCAATAGAACCCAGCCCTCAATATCTTGTACACAGTATTTTTACAATAATGGTGTCCTCGATAGTAACCCTTATGGAATTCTTCGATGGCCCTCTCTGCTTCTTCCTCTAGCAAACAACTCAACAAGATTCCCCCTATATCCTTCCAATATAGATATTGATTTACCATACAAAAATTTGTTGCTTTCAGCTTTAAGAACCTGGCCTTGGTTTTACTCAATTCAGGAGGAGCCTGCAAATTTCTCAACACATAAATGATATCTTCATACCATGGGGAGTCAAGGAACCTTTGGGATATCTGGGGGACTCTTTCTCATTTTGAATTTGCTGACAAGTCAGCAATGAAATTTATTCCCAGGAGCTCACAATTTTTCTGTGCCATCATCTTTGAAAGTTTCTGCCCCTTGATAAACTTTGTAGGTTTTATCTCAAGGTCATATTCTAAAAAAAAAACTATCCACTTTCCCCTTTTTCACTTAGGGTTAGGCTGAGTTAAAATGTCTTTCACAGAAATGTCGGGCACATAAGCAGTGGTATGTGAATGAAAGATATAAACTTTGAACTCCTTTAGGGCCTTGACCGGTGCATATGCCTGCTTTTCCATGATATCATACTTAAATGGTGCATCCCTCAATGTCCTACTATAGTATGTTATAGGCTTCTCAAAAATTTTCTCATCCTTCTGTAGTAAAACACCAGCAATGGTGTGCTCTGAGGAAAAAGAGAACAATATAAAGTCTTTTCAAAATTAGGGCTGGATAGTACTGGGGACTTGGTCAATGCCACTTTAATGTCTTCAAAGGATTTCCTGGATTCTTGGGTCCACTTTATCTCATTTCCTTTCTTGAGCATGTTAGTGATGTACTTTATGATTTCAGCCAATTTAGGGATGAATGTCCTCGGAAAATTCACTTTCCCCAAGAAAGATTGTGCTTCCTTTTTTCTTTTGGGAGTGCCAATTTTTAAGATCCCCTCAACTCTACTGGGATCTATCTTTATCCTCTCTTTTGAAATAATGTGACCCAGTATCTTCCCTTCTTCCATGCCAAAATTTGACTTCTTGGGGTTCAATGAAATGCCAAACTTTCTGCACTTCTGTAAAGCCCTTCTTAAATGCTTGAGATGTTCTTCATCAGAAACTGAATACACTGTGATATCATCTAAGTAGATAACAATGAATTTGTCTTTCTCATCAGCAAAAGATATGTCCATAGATCTTTGAAATGTTTCCCCCGCATTCATGAGCCCAAAAGGCATCTTGGCATACATGAATGTACCCCATGGTGTTGTGAATGTTGTCTTATCCTGATCATCAGGGTGCACCATGATCTGATTGTACCCAGAGAAACCATCCAACATTGACATTTTCTGAGAACCTACCACTTTATGTACAATTTGATCCATCTTAGGCAGTGGGTAGTTATCCTTGAGAGACACCCTGTTCAAATTTCTGAAGTCCACACACAACCTGATCTCTCCACTCTTCTTTCTGACAAGCACCAAATTTGCCACCCATTTAGAAAACCTCAAGGATACTATGATCTTGGATTCAGACAACTTTTTTATCTCTTTCTCAATCAAGGGCAGCAACAAAGGATTTATCCTTCTTAATATTTGTTTGAAAGGTTTACGATCTTCTTTGATTGGGATCACACGATGAATTACCTTGGTGTCATAAAATTTCAGATCTTCATAGCTCCAGGCAAAAACATCAAGGAATTCTTTCATTAAATTGATATATCTCTGCTTGACTTCTGGGCTGAGTGTTTTGGACAGCTTAATTATCTTGGGATCTTCCTGAGTCCCAATGTTGAAATCTTAAACATCCCCTTCATTTACTGTAATTTTTGGACTCCTAGCCACATCATTGTTATCAAAGATTTTATCCAATGGGACCAGGCCCTTGGGAATGATGTTACTTTTCAGTGGCACTATATGTCTACTAGCAATCTAATTTTCAAAGTAACCATCCTTTGTGAACACAACTGCATCCACCTCTTCATCACAATATTCTTCATCAATATTCAAATTTTCAAATCCATCTTCCATTTTGAGGAAAATTTATATTTGTTTATCATCTTCAAAAACCTATCAGTACTTAATATTATCAGGCACTGTTGTTCTGTGATTGATCTCAACTTCATATCCCCTACTAGGAAAGATTGGAATTTTGAAAACTGAAGCTGAAGTAGCAAGAGCATCAGCAATTTGATTATGACCCCTTAGAATCGTTGATAGGCTATATTCTGAAAATTCTTGAAGAAGGTCAAGTATTGTGTTCCTGTATGATCTTAATCTGGGTTGCTTAGCTTAATATATTCAATTTACCTAATTTATGATCAACTTAGAATCCCCATTAACACCTATCCTCTTAGCACCCATTTCTTTTAAATCCTTCAATCCTAACACCAATGCCTCATATTCATCCATGTTGTTTGTGCAATCAAAAGAAATCTTATAAGAGCATATTTTTGTAGCCAATCTGGGGGGGTTAATCCACACACTAGTTCCTACCCCCTCCTTGCTAACAGCTCCATCGAAGCTCATGCTCCACATCTCATTTTTTGCATTGTCCTGTTGCTCTAAAATTTTCTCAATCTACTGATCAGATTTGTCTTTGACAACCATATCAGTCTTTGGCCCTTTCTCTTCAAAACACAAATCATTGAAGAAAATGGAAGAACCCAAAGCAGTCTCCATAGAGTATATGGGATTATTATTTGGCTGGGCCTTGTTACTGACCATGTATTTGAGAAAAACCTCCCTGTACAATCTCCTATATTGACCAAATACAAGGATGGTGGCGTATGACATATCCATCTATAGAGTTCCCTTCAACTTTGCATCCCATGACCTGTTGGCAAATGTTTAACAAATAGCGTAATGCTTGTCATTGATGGCAAGTACAACAGTGAAGATGGCAGGATCAGAATGTGTATCGATGGACAAACAGGAACAACGTAGGCTCAGGAGGAATTAGTGCAGAGTCGAAATTCTTCCAAGTAAGAAGGATGTGTAAACTTGGAGGAGAAGCGTCGTTTATCGTTGGATCCCATCCAAAATTCCCGACAGCATGAGGGCCGTCAGATCTGAATAAAAACAAGGAGAGCATGCGCTGAAGAGAAGGATATATCTCAAGCGTTAGATCTGAGTGCAGGATCCGACCACCGTTGGATCGAGGAGAACCTGCACGTTCTTTAAAGTGCAAGGAGAAAATGGGCTCACAAAATCTCGAAAGCAGGAGAACCATCCATCTCAAGGGGTTATGTGGACCATTGATGTAACTTCATCTCGGAGTTTCGCGACTCGCAACATGGAGAGGCAAGAAACATAACTATCAAAATCGCGATATGCGAAATTGCAATTTAATCACAGTCGTCAAATCAAATTTTTACTCTGGACCGTTGATCCATATTCATCTCGAAGTTTCGCTACTCATGACATGGAGAGGCAAGAACCTCTATCGAAGGAATCGTGAGATGTGAGTTCACGATGAGATCTGGACCGTAGAATCATCAAGATCGTGGACCATTGATTTCAGCTCCATCTTGGAGTTTCACGGATCGCTACTTGGAGAGTCGAGATGATTCATCTTCAGATCCATGAGATGCAAGATCATGATTTAATCGTGGTCCGTTGGATCAAGAGGACACGTGGTGAAAGATCGTCATCTCGCTGACTAGAAATTCAAAAGAACAGTGAGATGCGAGATCGCAATTTAATCTTGGTCCATTGGATCAAGAGGACATGTGGTGAAATATCGTCATCTCGCTGACTGGAAATTCAAAGGAACAACGAGATGCAAGATTGCGATTTAATCGTGGTCTGTTGGATCAAG
>JASDQU010818621.1:20376-46547 GCA_032191745.1 Picea mariana | reverse complement strand
TCTTCCAGATCCCCATGTAGGAATGTTGTCTTCACATCCATTTGTTCCACTTCAAGATCAAAAGCAGCAGTAATAGATAAAATAAATCTAATAGAAGTTAACTTAGCAACAGGAGAAAAAATCTCACCAAAGTCAATTCCCTCTACATGGGAATAACCTTTTGCTACTAACCGAGCTTTGTATTTCTCCACTTTACCTTCTGCATTAAACTTCTTCTTGAACAACCATTTGCTCCCAACTGATTTTGTTCCAGCTAGAAGCTCAACTATACCCAACATATTTGGCCTAATTTCGGCTCCATGTTGCTCTCAACTGAACCTTTGAAGCATGCCTTATACGCAAGCCTTGTATCACTTTGCCTTTGCGACCTGACACCTTGACCCATGGAGGAATTTTCCCAAGTGTCCTTTTTCCTACACGTGTCTTCTTGCTCTGAGAATTAGTGTGTTCCTAGCGCCTGGAACTAGTATGCTTGCGACACTCATTCCTCATTATTTTTTTCTTTTTTCAAGCTCTTTAAAAAATTGAAAAAGACAGAAAAAATAAAAAGAAAAACCCAAAAAGAGGGGACGGGAAATATATATTATTTTTTGGCAGCACAATGAGTCTCCCTTGGAAAAGGCACATCCTTCCATTTGTTCATCAAGATTTGGGATCTAATATGAACTTAGGAAGTTGTTCTCGCTACATAGATCTATGTCCTCCTCCGTTTGGTTACTCTTCCAAACATATGGAGAGTTTGCATTGCCTCATGCATCGTGAACTTATGTCAATGTCATGTTGCTTGAGTCTGATCATCTTTCATGCTATTGTCCAAGGGAATTTTAACCCAACCTAAGTTGACCTTTCTGTAGTTTGTCTCTTGACCTCATGCCCAGCCATCCCAGAAGTCCAATCAAGCCATTGTTCGAAATCAATGAAGTTTTATGCCTAATCATCGAGATCCTCTTGTCTTTTACCGACGAGCCATCGAAGACCTCTGGGTAGTGAAGTCATACACTCATATTGTACTCCTACCCAAGTTTTGAATATCTTGAAGTTGTTTCTCGAGATATGAAGACCTCATCTCCAACCATCAGGTGTTGTTGGCTTCTTGAAGATGGATACTATACTTGTATATCTTTGATTTTGAGATGTAGATCCATTGTGTATTTCTCGCGGATACACTTTATATAGTTATATGACATGGATATGTAGTGTATTTGATTGGAAGCCATGGTTTATTTCATCTTGAGCATGGGTATGCCCGCCTCGAAGAGACAATTGTTATTTTTGCAGATGACACCTCCCGAACTTTGGTCCTAGGCTCACTCGTTTCGTACATTGGTGAATATTTTGTAATGTATTTCGGCCATTAGATGCTCTTCTGACCTCACACATTAGGGGGCATCTGTTATAACCCTAAATTTCTCTACACATGCATACCTGGCATTTGGCCCTCTTAATTGCATTTTTTTCCAAGCCATCACTAAGTTTATCTTCTAAAAACCCATTTTTTGAATATGTACGCACCCTGCACCAATACTGGCTGCATACATATGCTTGTTTCACCACTACAACCCACGTACACATGCATGTTGCACCACTACAACCCGCTTATACTTTCAAAAGTTGCAAGGAATTTGTTGAGATTACGAGCTATTGGGTAGTTTCCCAACTAATCCACTGCCTATAGCCCATCACCCAACTGAATAACCATCCTTTTGTCATATAAAAGGAGGTGTTGGGGTCTCATTCCACATCTAGACATAATAAAAATGAAACTCTGCCCGTTTCACATCCCCTCCTTGCCCCAAGTAATTGCATCCCTTTTGTGAGAATTGCCTCAGAATTCCCCAATTTACCTTCCTTCCTCCATCAAAAACCCATTATACTTCCCAAGAAGAAGGTTGAGAGAAGAAGCCATATGAAGGTGCACTTGGAGCTTGGTGAAGGGGCTCCTGGACCAGGTTTGTGGACTAGTAGCCAACTTTGGTTGTAAGTCATCATTGTATTATCAATAAAAGAAGTACTTTTCCTATCACAAATCATGGTGTGTTGAATGTTTCTAATGATTTATGTTTTAATATTCTAACGTATAACCCTTATTTGTATATGAATTGCATGCTTGTATATTTTTGTTTGTCTATCTTTGACTGCAGGCCAGCCTTAGGAGGAGGCATGCATTCAACAAAGCTTTCAAGTGCGAGAGGATCATCATCAGATGCAGAGTAGAGGTACAGTTACCCGATACTTCTCATTTTGCTTTTCTTGTATGAGTCTGGGGTATGTTTGGGGTAGTTAGAGAAGTAGGAGACTTTTAAACAGTTATTGATCTGCCTACATTGTAAACCCTGGTGTAGCCATAGGGGGGGTTTTCCCACTAGCAGAACTGGCGACCATACTGGGGAAGCCTTTAGGGTTTTAGGGGATTTTTTGGGTGTTTGATTGGTTTTTGTACCTTTCGATTTTCTGTTGAGTCTGTTGAGTCTTTTAAGGGATTATGGTCACTTATTGGTGCCATACCAGTTCTCCCTGTCCTGTCAGTCTGTCTTTTTTATTTCTTTTTTGAGAAATTACAGAGGTGTACACACCCTACATTGGGTCAGCCCATGTACATATGCACCTTGTCTAGTAAGCAAATTGCATACATACGCATGTTGCTGAAACAACAATAGTTTACCTGGTTCAAGAAATTGTTTTTAAAAAAGAGGCAGTCAACCTCTTTCCTGATTGAGATTTATACTTCTCAAGGTTTCTTGATTCAGTTCAGAGTTTCTGTTTTATATCCATAGCCTGGGTTTGGAGTCATTTTACTAGTATTCTTGTGTTTCCTATCATTTTTGCTTATTTTAAGCTTGGATTTTAAGAAAAATGAGTTGCATTTTGAAAAAAAAATCCCCTCATGGTCGGGGGGGGGCATGAATTGTGTATTCATCAGTTTATTTTAGCATCTTTTGTTACTTCTACTTTGATTTGAAGAAAATACAAAAAGAAACACTTAGTTTTTTAGGTCTCTTTCTTTCTTTGCATTTGCTTTGCATTGTTATTTGAAAAAGAAAAAGAAATTAGCGTAGTGTTGTGTTTTCTTCTCATCTTAAAAGAGTTTCAAAATAAAAATAAGAAAGATAATCCTTATTTGCTAGTGTTCTTATAAGTTTAATTTTTCACAAGATTCTTAACAACATCAGTTGCACTACCACGCCCTTTGTGTAAATCAAGCCATTAAAACGAATGCTAAATCTAAAATTAATTAGACATTTTATGTTTGTTGGGTCAACCAACTAGTTTAGGGTTAGGGCCTTGAATTAGGTTGGAGAGGAAACTCTTCAAGGTCGTTAAAAAAATATCGGATTCAAAGATAGGGAGTGTTAAAGTTATTTGGGACCCCCCTCTAACATAGGGGATAAACACGAGGTTGCATGAGGAAAGGCAGCAGGGATAACCCTCCAAAGATGGACTAAACGTAGTGGGGAATGCATATTGAGGATCTATTGTGGGAATAATACTGACTGCATTTTCCTACGAAGCTTTGTGGAACTCAAATCTATTCGAGATCCTCTATTGTCTTCCAGACCACTTGTTTTCGATACCCTTGATAGGTTTCGGACCTGATATATTTCTCATTGTGGTCCACCCAACTGTCAACTCTACCCGCCTGGTGACTGTTTGCGAGCTGGAAGCTTAGTTTCCCATTTTCTAGGGACTTACACAGGTGATTGTGGGGGTATATCGTGATACCTAGGGCAGACGTCGGGTCATGCTTTGCAGAGTATACCCGAAGGGTGATTCCGTCTTCGAGTTTCACTTACACCGGTTAGTTTCTCTAGTGTTGATTGGAGTAAATGTCCTTCCAACTAGATAGTCATCTGCTTGATTTTCCTTTAGGATATTTTAGTGTGTGCTCTGTAATCCCTAGTTTTCCATAGTGAGTTAGTCAATAATTAATTTGGGTCTTTGACCTAAAGTGGTAGACCGCCCACTCTGCCGGTCGTGAAGACTTTTCGGTCTTCCACTTAGAAACGTGGAGCCGCGTCTTTATAGGAATTGTTTTTATACCACTGGTTCTCCAAAGTTGGTGTGTGAGACTTTTACAGACTTTAATGATCCTGCAAGGGGAGAACCTATTCATAAGATATTCATGGCAAAGTTTATTGATGATACCAACCAAGGAACCCCTTCACAAGGGTATTCTTGTGCTTTTCCTTTCTTTGGAAACATTGGTGTCCATTTGATAGTCACTTTGTACATTCCTGGGTTGAATGTGGGACTACCGGTTTGGTTGGCTACCATTCCAAATATCTCAAATTCTCTTGACGCTTCTCAGTTAAGTGCCTTATGTCATGGGCATAATGTTGATGTTCCTTCATCAACAAATTATTCTCCTCTTCCTTCTCCGATCTTTGGTGAAAGTCCAGTTACTAGTAACCAGAAGTCTAAACGAAATAGAAAGAGGAAGACTAGGAAGAAGAAATTACCAACCTCTGCAAGTATTTTGGAGATAGGTCCTCAACCTGTGCAAGTCATGTTGAAGACCAACACCCATCCTATGCAAGTCATGTTGGGGGAAAGAACCCATCCTCTGCAAGTCATGTTGGGGGAAATAAACCAGCCTCTGCAAGTCGTGTTAGGAGAAAAAGTACAGTCACTCCTAGTCATACTTGCAATAGGTATGTAGCCTCTGTGAGTCAAATTATTGACCCATCTATTGTGGGTGGGAAATCCCCCTACGGAATAACATTAAGGGTTTTGTAATGCATGCAGAAATGACCAAAAGTATCATACTTCTTACCATCATCCCAATCATAAACCCCATTATTCATATGTAAATACAAAGATAAAATGATCAATTCACTATACCTTGACTTCCACGTTTGATGTATATCCTTTCACTTTCGGTTTCTCCTTGACTACAAGTTTCCTCCCAAAGATGACCTACATTCACAAACAGACAAACAAATAACTCCAAGCATTTATTTGATCTATGAACTAATGGGTTAGAGATTCTATCAAAATATAATTAATATTAAACATTAAACACCTCATATGGCAAGATGGGAAAAGTACTTCTTTTATTAATCTCAAAAGAATACCTTACAATAGTGAGATCGACCACTGTTTCTCAAATCTCATCCTGGGCTCCTCTTCAACTATACTCCAACTGCTTTCATATATGCTTCTCTTCACACAATGGTTGCAAACAGTTGGGACAAGGGGAATGCAAAATCAGGTAGAGTTTATTTAATCTTGTTTTTTTCCTCTCAAATGTGACCCCTATCCCTTCTTTTATAGGCTAGAAATGGATAGGTATTTGGTCGAGTGATTGGCTATGGGAAGTCAAACAATTTAGGTAAATTACCTGAAACTATGAGTTCTGTCTGCAACTTTCCATTTTTCATGCTTTAGTAGGTATATGAGGGTTGTAGTGGTTCAACTAGCGTATACACACATGCAATAGTGGAGCATGGCATGTATTCCTTCAAAAAAGGGTGTTTAAGAAGTTGTTTCAATAATGGCTTGGAAAAATATGTAACATGAGATGGTCCGATGCCAGGTAAGCATATCTGGTGAAAATTAGGGTTATAACAGATGCCCCCTAATGTGTGAGGTCAGAAGAGCATATGATGGCTGAAATACATTATCAATCTTCACCAATCATACGAAACAAGTGAGCCCAGGGACCATAGTTCGGGAGGTGCCATCTGCAAAATAAAAATTGTCTCACCGAGGTGGGCATACCCATGCTCGAAATGAAATAAAATCATGGATACCAATCAAATACATTGTAGATCCATGTCATATAACTATATAAAGTGTAGCCGTGAGAAATACACAACGGATCTACATCTCAAAATCAAAAAGATATACATGTATAGTATCCATCTTCAAGAAGCTAATAAGGCCTGATGGCTAGAGATGAGGCCTTCAGAGCTCGAGCAACAACTTCAAAATCTTCACAACGTGGGTAGGAGTGTAATATGAGTGTACGAATTCACTACTCATAGGTCTTCGATGACTTATCAGGGACATACTAGAGGATTTTGATGATCACGCTGAGGGATTCATGGATTTCAAACAAAGACTTGATTGGGCTTTCGGGATGGTCGGGCATGAGGGCAAGAGATAATATGCAGAGGGGTTGAGTCAAGCTTGGTAATAACTTCCCTTGGACTATAGCACGAAAAAATATGAGACTCAGGCAACATGGTATTTGACATAAGTCTACGATGTAGGAGGCAACACAAACTCTCCATATGTTTGGAAGAATAACCAAACGGAGGAGGACACAGCTCTATGTAGTGAGAACGACTTCCTAAGGTCATATTAAATCCCAGGGCTTGACGAACAAATGAAAGGATGTGCTTTGTCCAAGGGCAACTCATTGTGCTGCCAACAAAAAGAAAGTACTTTTCCCTTCCTCTTTTTTGGGTATATTTGATTTTTTTGGTCTTTTTCAATAATTGTGGAAAGATTGAAACATAATAAAAGAATTCTACGTTACAAGGGAGGATCAAGTGTTGCAGACATACTAGTTCCAAGCACAAGGAACACATGGATGCTCAAATCAAAGGGACATATGCAGGAAGAGGGCACTCGGGAAAAATCCTCCATCGACCAAGGTGTCAAGACGTAGAGGAAAAGTGCTACAAGGATTGCGTATAAGACATGCTTCAAATGGTTCAGTCGAGAGTAACATGGAGCCGAAATCATGCCAAAGACGCAGGTATGAAAACACGGTTAATAAGACACACAATGGTAACATCCTTCGATGTAAGTTTAACGAGCCCATAGAAGGTAAGCTCGACGGTTTTTCATATTTAGAGAGTCTGAAAAAGCATAAAAGGAGACTCCATTGGGGTACCTTTTTCGAAGATAGTCTAGTCGGTTCGAAAATGGGGTAAACTAGCACCGACCAGACGTCTATTCAAAACCATTTTAACGAGTGTGATAAAGACAAGATCACTTGACAATTTTTTCATTTTTAAGGAGTCTGAAAAAAGCTTAACTATGGACTCCGTCGAGAATTTTCTTCTGGACCATTTTAATGAGTGTGAAGGAATAAGGTCACTCAGTGATCTTTTCAATTTTAGGGAGTCTGAAAAGAGCTTAACTATGGACTCTGTGAGGGTTCCTTTTTCATAAATTTAGTCCCTCGGGCCCGAAAAATGGTTAAAATCATACCTGAGAATACTCTTCTAGGGAACCAAATCTTCTAGAGTAAACCTTTGTTCATACAATTGACCATCCAGACCGAAAAAGGGGTAAACTACTGCCAGACAGACATGCCTTCAAATTCCAATTTAGCGAGCGTGAAGGTCAACAAGGTCGTTCAACAATCTTTTCATTTTTAGAGGGTCTGAAAAGGGATTAAAAGAATACCCGTGGGGTTACGACTCAAGTATGAAATTGGTTCAGGTGGAGCCCACTACTATGCTCAGACAAAGAGTCTCTTCGATAGTCAACTTGGAAAGCCTCCCAAAAGGGAGGAAAACACAAACCACGGTGTAATTCCTCCCACGATATAGAATCTGTAGTCATGGCTTTAAGGATAGCTTCATCTGAAGGAAATTCAGAATCCGAGAAATCACGCAAACAAGGGTCGACATTCCCCAAGGGTGAAATAAATTGACCATATTCCATATGACAATGGAGGCTCTATCCAGAACTAGCAGAGTTTATCAACGAAGAATCACAAGCATGAGATCTTGCAGATCTATAACCAACGAGATTAGACTCAGAAGGAGACTCAAGATCACTTGGACCAAGAGGGGGAAGCAAAGGCTCCCATGCCCCCATTGGATAAACCAAAGGATCAATTGCTGAGACCAAGTATCAAGAAGGAAAACATGATTGCATAGGTTCTTGCTCAGAAGCAATTGAACACCGAGGATAAGACGCCAAATAATTAACCCATGGTGGGGTAGAGTCTACACGAACACTAGGAACATATAAAGGGGTAGTCTGAATTAATGCCGAATTAGGATGGTGATTATCAGATGCCAGTTGGTCGATAATGATAATGCTTCTATTGTGAGGGAAATGCATCACCCGAAAGAGTGTAGACACCACAATGTTCATAGCATATACATAATCACGCCCGAGAAGCATATTAAAATCTAACGGGCCTTGCACTACTATAACATCAACAAGGAAAATATTCCCACCTAGTGAGATAGGAAATTGAGGAAACCCCCCCAAATATTCACTAGGATGTCTGTCAAAAGCCAACAATTCATGTGAATCAGACACAAGCTCGGGAGATCCCAAGACTTTCCAAAACGAGGAGGATAAAATATTTGCAGAGGATCCTTCATCCACAATACATCGATAAATGTTTGTTGAAATAACTTCAACCCTTATTTGAAAGGGTGTAGAAGTAGGAAGACATGGCTCAAAAAGGTCATTCCAATCAAAGGAAACCATCCTAGGACTTGGAGGGGGTGCACTTGGAACGAGCAAAATGCCCCCTTGTTCTGAAAGTACTGAGCTGGTAATGCTAAAAACATAGTCGGTAGACACATCACTCTCTAAGAGAAGAGTGGGATCAGTCGAATACTGCATCGACATGACCTCTTTCTCAACCAATGGTTGAATAGGATGAGATACTACATGGTCTAAAGGCACCTCACCCCCCAAAAGAGGAGTGGGATCAGCCAATGACTCCATTGACATGACCACTTTATCAACCAATGGATGAATAGGCTGAGAGACTACAAGGTCTAAAGGCACCTCACCCCCAAAAGAGGAGTATGATTAGTCGATGACTGCATCAACATGACCACTTTCTCAACCAAGCGATGAATAGGATGAGAGACTACATGGTCTAAAGGCACCTCACCCCCCAAAATAGGAGTGTGATCAGCCGATGAATGCATCGACATTACCACTTTATCAACCAAGGGTTGAATAGGATGAGAGGAAACCTCAGAAGACTCAGAATTAGAAGATCTTGCAGACAGGGACCACAACCTTTGTACCTTTGGAATGTCAGGGCACATATGAGTAAGGTGATCTCCCTTGCAAAGCTTACAAGGGAACTTAGGCTTACATTCTATCTTTCTAGATTTCTTAATAGAATCAATGCCCCCAACATGACTAGCAGTGGCTGGTTGCACATCTCCAACATGACTTCCATAGGTTGGTGATAGGTCGATAACATGACTTGCAGAGGATACAGACCTATTACTAGTATGACTAATAGTGACTGAACTTTTTCCCCCAGCATGACTTGAAGAGGGAGGGTGCTTGCCCCCAACATGACTTGCAAAGGCTGGGTGTTGGTCCTCAACATGAATTGCAGAGGTTGACGACCTATCTCCAACATGATTCACAAAGGTTGGTGACTTCTTATTCCTATTCTTCCTCTTTCTATTTCGTTTAGACTTTCGGTTACTAGTAACTGTACTTTCACTAGAGGTGAGAGAAGGAGGAGGAGAAGACTTTACTAACGAAGGAACATCAACATTATGCCCATGACATAAAGTGATTAACTGGGAAGAGTCAAGAGAATTTGGGACATTTGAAATGGTACTCAACCAAACCGGTAATCCCACATTCAACCCAGGAATGTACAAAGTGGCCATCAAAGGGACACCAACGTTTCCAAAAAAAGGAAAAGCACAAGAATCCCCTCGCGAAGGGGTTCCTTGGTTGGTATCATCAAGAACTTTATCCATGAAGATCTTATGCATAGTTTCTCCCCTTGTGGGATCGTTCAAGTCCGTAAAAGTCTGACACACTGACTCTGGCGAACCAGTGTTATAGAAACAATGCCTATATAGAGGGGGCTCTATATTTCTAAGCGAAAGACCAAAAAGTCCTCATGACTGACAGAGTGGGAAGTCTACCACCCTAGGTCAGATACCCAAAGAAATAATTGACTAACTCATTATGGAAAATGAGGGAGCATAGAGCACACACTAAAAAATTCCTAAAGGAAAATCAAGCAAACGACTAACTAGTAGGAAGAACAGTTACACCAACCAACACTAGAGAAACTTATCGGTGCAAGTGCAACTCGAATACTGAAGCACCCTCCAGGTATACTCTGCAAAGCGTGGCCCGATGTCTTCCTTAGGTACTATGGTATACCCCCACGGTCACCTGTGTAAGTCCCTAAAATAAAGGCAACTAGGTTGTCAACTCGTGAAGAATCACCAGGCGGGTACAGTTGACAGTCAGGTGGACCGCAATGAGCAAGGTATCAAGACCGAAACCTATCAAGGGTATCTAAAGAAAGTGTTCTGGAAGACGACTGAGGACCTTGAATGGATTCAATACCCACAAATCTCCGTGGCAAATGCAATCAACAGAATCCAAAGACAATTCCTCTATATGCATTCCCCACTACACTTGGTCCGGCTTTGGACCGATTATCTTCGCTACCTCTCCGCACACGACCTCGTGTTTAGCCCCTGTGTTAGAGGGGGGTTCTGGATAATTTCCACGTTACTGGACTTCTACACTCCCTAGAACAGACTTCGATGTTTGATTTAACGGCCTTGAAGAGTTTCCTCTCCAACCTAATTCAAGGCCCTGACCCTAAACTAGTTGATGGACCCTATAAACATAAAAGTCTAGTTATTTTTAATTAGCATTATTTTTAAGGATTTTCTTAAGTCAAAGGTTATGAAAGTGAAACTAGTGATGTTTTGAGAGATGAAAGAGAATATAAACAGAAAGATGGAAACAAAATAACTTCTTCTTGACAAATTCAGATTTGCTCTTTTAAATTCTTTAACCAACTTTTCAAACTATTTTTTCTAAGATCTTTGAACAACAAACTCAACACAAGATTTCACTCGACTACGAGCTACTTATTTTCCTAAGTAAACAACCAAGAACTTATGAAAGAAAATTTTTTCCTTGATTATTAATGCAAACAACCAACTACTCAATCAAGCAAAGAAATAAAAAATTTCAACATGCTTTAAAATAAGAGAATTGAAAAATGGATTCCTTTTCTTTCTTCTAAAGCAAGAAAAAAGATAAAGTGAAGACAAAACAACAACCAAAATAACTTCTGGCCCTACTGCGGATCGCAAGGGGGCCACTTGACCAAACTTGAAAAGGATGATCGGAAAAGACTCACAGATTTGTCTAAAACTCTATTATAGAAAACTCAAGAAATATTTATGATGAAAATAAAACTATGCCATGGTCAAACCTAGGCTATAGACTGTGATCACAGAGACTAGGGAAGAGACCAAAGAGACTGGCTTCTGACAGGTAAGAGGATGACTATCTCTCTCTATCAAAATATCTCCTTGACACAGACATGCAACTGTCACCTCCACAGCAAGCGTATATACGTGGGTTGTCTAAATGCAAAGTGTGTATGCATGCATTCAGAGTACTGCAGGACGCATATAGCTCTATAAATGCTAAAAAAAGTGAAAAAAACACAGTTCAACACAGGCAAGGAGCACTGGTATTAGAAACCAGAGTCCCTTAGAGACAGAGAAAATTACTTTGGCAAAGAAAATGCAGGGAAACTTTGATATAACAGAACTAAGATGAGGTTATCCTAGGCTATAGACTGCAACACAGAGACCCTGACCAAATCAAGGAAACCCCTAAGAAGGATCACTTATGATAGGGAAAAGAGGATGAATGCCTCTCCTAAAACAAATTCTGGACTTAATCACGCAACTGACACTTCTCCAGCCTAGCGGATATACATAGGCTATCTAAAGGTAGGGCGCATGTATATGCAGGCGGAGCTTCTGCAAACCAGGTATACCTCTGTAAATTTCTAGAAAGAAAATCAAATAGTCAAGAAATCATGCAAGGAGTATTGGTATGGAAGACCAGAATCCCTACAAACTCATAATCTTTCAAAAACTCAGAAAAAAGGTAATAAAACCAATTCTAAAATACCCAAAAAGTATCCCCAAAAAACCCTATAGATTCCCCAGTACGGTCGCCAATTCTGTTGTGGGTGGGAAATCCCCCTACAGACTAGCATTAAGGGTTTTGTAATGCATTCATAAATGATCTAAAGTCTCCTACTTCTTACCATCATCCCAATCATAAACCCCATTATTCATATGTAAATACAAAGATAAAAGGATCAATTCACTATACCTTGACTTCCATGTTTGATGTAGATCCTTTCGCTTTCGGTTTCTCCTTGACTGCAAGCTTCCTCCCAAAGATGACCTACATTCACAAACTGACAAACAAAGAAATCCAAGCATGCATTTGATCTATGAACTAATGGGTTAGAGATTCTATCAAAATATAATTAATATTAAACATTAAACACCTCATATGGTAGGATGGGAAAAGTACTTCTTTTATTAATCTCACAAGAATACCTTACAATAGTGAGATTGGCCACTGCTCCTCAAATCTGGTCCTGGGCTCCTCTTCAACTGTACTCCAACTAATTTTATATATGCTTCTCTTCACACAATGGTTGCAAAAGGTTGGGACAAGGGGAATGAAAAATCAGGTAGAGTTTATTTACTCTTATTTTTCTCCTCTCAAATGGGACCCCTACCCCTTCTTTTATAGGCTAGAAAGGGCTAGGTATTTGGTCAAGTGTCGAACTATGGGAAGTCAAACGATTTAGGTAACTTACCCAAAACTGTGAGTTTCATCTGCAACTTTCCATTTTTCGTGCTTTAGTAGGTATACGCAGGTTGTAGTGGGTTAGCTAATGTATGCACGCGTGCAGTAGTGCAGCAGGGTGCATATTCCTTCATAAAAGGGTGTTTAAGAAGTTGTTTCAATAGTGGCTTGGCAAAATATGTAACATGAGATGGCCTGATGTCAGGTAAGCATATTTGGTGCAAATTAGGGTTATAAAACCATCACCAACCTCTGCAATTCATGTTGGAAATGTGCAACTAGCCACTGCTATTCATGCTGGGGGCATTGATTCTGTTGAGAAACCTAGATGGCATAATCCTAAGTTCCCTTGTAAGTTGTGCAAGGGATATCACCTTACTCATTTTTACTTGGCATTCCAGAGGTACATAGATTGTGGTCCCTTTCTGCAATATCTTTTGATTCTGAGCCTTCTGAGTTTTTCTCGCAGCCTATTCATCCAGTGGTTGAGAAAGTGGTCAAGTCGATGCAGTCTTCGGCTGATCCCACTCTTCTCTTGGAGAGTGTCGATTCTACCAACATGGTCCCATCAATACAGTCTTCGGCTGATCCCACTCCTGTTTTGGGGGTTGATGTGCCTGTAGACCATGTTGTCTCGCAGCCTATTCATCCATTGGTTGAGAAAGTGGTCATGTCGATGCAGTCTTCGGCTGATCCCACTCTTCTTTTGGAGAGTGTCAAGTATACCAAAGTGGTCATGTCGATGCAATCTTCGACTGATACCACTCTTCTCTTGGGGAGTGATGTGTCTACCGACTATGTTTTTAGAATTTCAAGTTTAGTAATTTCATAACAAACGGGCATTCCGCTCACTTCGAGCAAACCCCCTCCAAGCCCTAATATGGTTTCCTTTGATTGGAATGACCTTGTTGAGCCTCATATTCCTTCTTCCACACCCTTTCAAATAAGGGTTGAAGTTAATTCAAAAAACATTTATCGATGTATTGTGGATGAAGGAGCCTCTGCAAGTATTTTATCCCCCTCGGTTTGGAAAGTATTGAGATCTCTTGAGCTTGTGTCTTCTTCGCATGAGTTGTTGGATTTTGAAAGATGGCTAGTGAATATTTGGGGATTCTTCCTCATTTTCCTATCTCATTAGGTGGGAAGATTGTCCTTGTCGATGTTATAGTGGTGTGATTATGTATATGCTATGAACGTTGTGGTGTCTATGGTCTTTTGGGTGATGCATTTCCCTCACAATGGAAGCATTTTCACTATCGACCAGCGGGCATCTAATAATCACCATCCTAATTCAGCGTTAGTTCAGGATGCCCCTTTATATGTTCCTAGTGTTCGCGTAGACTCTACCCCGCCACGGGTTAATTATGTGGCATCTTATCCTCGGTGTTCAATTACTTATGAGCAGGAACCTGTGCAATCATGTTTCCTTCTCGAGACATGGTATCAACAATTGATCCTTTGGTTTATCCAATGGGGGCGTGGGAGCCCTTGCTTCCCCCTCTTGGTAAAAGTGATATCTTCATGATTACTTGATAAAAGTAGCCTCCTAGAGTCTTATTTAAGCCCTTTTCAGACTCTCTAAACATGAAAATATGGTCGAGCGATCTTGTTTCCCTTCACGCTCGCCAAACTAAAACTTGAAGGAACGTCTGTCCGACGGTAGTTTACCCCTTTTTCGGTCCATACGGTCAATTGTATGAACAAAGGTATACTCTAGGAACTTCAGTTCACTAGAAGAGTATTCTCAGGTATAAGTTTAACCCTTTTTCAGGCCTGAAGGACTAAATTTACGAAAAAGGAACATTCTCCTTGGTTTTGGTTTATCACCTTTTCCGGGCCTTGGAGATTACTTACGAAAAAGGAACCACCACGGAGTCCATAGTTAATCTCTTTTCAAACTCCCTAAAATTGAAAAGATCGTCGAGTGACCTTGTTCCTTCACACTCGTTAAATTGGTCCAGAAGAACATCTACTGGCATGAGTTTACCCTTTTTATGGCCTGTGGATTATGGAGGAAAAAGGTACACCTCGGGAGATTCGTCTTGCCGAGAGATTTCTCCTCAGTAAAATTTATACTTTTCTAGGCTAAGGAGACTAAATCCAGAGAAAGTCTATGAGTCCATAGTTAAAATCTTTTCAGACTCCTTAAAATTGAAAATATTGTCGAGTGATCTTGTCTTTGTCACACTCGTTAAAATGGTTTTGAATAGACGTCTTTTCAATGCTAGTTTACCCCTTTTTCAAACCGACTAGACTATTTTTGAAAAAGGTACCCCAATGGAGTATTCTTTTATGTTTTTCCAGACTCTCTAAACGTGAAAAAACTACCAAAACTACCGAGCTTACCTTCTCTGGGCTCGTTAAAATTACATTGAAGGGGGTTTCATTGTGTCTTTATAATCACATTTTCATCTTTGTGTATTTGGAGTAATTTTGGCTCCATGTTGCTCTCAAATGAACCTTTGAAGCATGTCTTATATGTAGGCCTTGTAGCACTTTGCCTCTGCGACCTGACACCTTGACCCATGGAGGAATTTTCCCAAGTTTCCTTTTTCCTGCACATGTCTCCTTGCTCTGAGCATTAGTGTGTTCCTGGCACCTGGAAATAGTATGCTTGCGACACTCGTTCCTCCTTTGTAACATAGCATTTTTTAATTATTTTTCAAGCTCTTTAAAAAATTGAAAAAGACAAAAAAAATAAAATAAAAAACCTAAAAAGAGGGGACGGGAAATATATATTCTTTTTTGGCAGCACAATGAGTCACCCTTGGAAAAAGCACATCCTTCTATTTGTTCATCAAGCTTTGGGATCTAATATGACCTTAGGAAGTTGTTACCGCTACATAGAGTTGTGTCCCCCTCCATTTGGTTACTCTTCCAAACATATGGAGAGTTTGTGTTGCCTCCTACATTGTGAACTTATGTCAATTTCGTGTTGCCTGAGTCTGAGCATATTTCATGATATTGTCCAAGGGAAGTTTCACCCAACCTAAGTTGTCCTTTCTACAGTTTGTCTCTTGACCTCATGCCCGACCATCCCAGAAGTCCAATCAAGTCCTTGTTCGAAATCAATGAAGTTTTATGCTTGATCATTGAGATCCTCTTGTCTCTTCCCAACGAGTTGTCGAAGACCTATGGGTAGTGAATTCATACGCTCACATTTTACTCCTACCCGAGTTTTGAAGATATTGAAGTTGTTTCTCGAGCTATGAAGACCTCATCTCCAGCCATTGGGTGTTGTTGGCTTCTTGAAGATGGATACTATACTTGTATGTCTTTTATTTTGAGATGTATATCTGTTGTGTATTACTCGCGGATACACTTTATATAGTTATATGACATGCATATGCAATGTATTTGATTTTCAACCATGATTTATTTCATCCCAAGCATGGGTATGCCCACCTCGAAGAGACAATTGTTATTTTTGCAGATGGCATCTTCCAAACTCTGGTCCCGAGCTCATTCATTTCGTACATTGGTGAAGATTTTGTAATGTATTTTGGCCATCAGATGCTCTTCTGACCTCACACATTAGGGGGCATCTTTTATAACCCTAAATTTCTATACACATGCATACCTGGCATTTGGCCCTCTTACTTGCATTTTTTGCCAAGCCATCACTAAGTTGCTCTTCTAAAAACCCATTTTTTGAAGATGTACGTGCCCTGAACCAATACCGATCGCGTACATACTCTTTCTGCACCACTACAACCCACATACGTATGCATGTTGCACCACTACAACCTGCATATACTTGCAAAAGTTGCAAGGAAATCGTTGAGATTACAGGCTATTGGGTAGTTTCCCAGCTAATCCATCGCTTATAGCCTGTCACCCAACCGAATAACCATATTTTTGTCATATAAAAGGAGGTGTTGGGGTCTCATTCCACATCTAGACATAAGAACAATGAAACTCTTCCCGTTTCACATCCCCTCCTTGCCCCAAGTAATTGCATCCCTTTTGTGAGAATTCCCTCAAAATTCCCCAATTTGCCTTCCTTCCTCCATCAAAAAACCATTATACTTTCCAAGAAGAAGGTTGAGAGGAGAAGCCATATGGAGGTGCAATTGGAGCTTGGTGAAGAGGAGCCCAGACTAGGTTCATGGAGTAGTAGCCAGCTTTGGTTGTAAGATTTATGTTTTAATATTCTAATGTCTAGCCCTTATTTGTATATGAATTGCATGCTTGTATCTTTTTGTTTGTCTGTATTTGAATGTAGGTAAGCCTTAGGAGGAGGCGTGTAGTCAGCGAAGCTTTCAAGCACGAGAGGATCATCACCGAACGCAGAGTAGAGACTCGATCCTTCTCATTTTTATTTTCTTGTATGAGTCTGGGGTATGTTTGGGGTAGTTAGAGAAGTATGAGACTTTTAAATGGTTATTTATCTGCCTACATTGTAAACCCTGGTGTAGCCATAAGGGGGTTTTTCCCGCTAGCATTAGGCTCTTTTTCTTAAGACCACCTTATGTCACTTATATGAGTAGCATGATTATATGCCAAACACAATGTACACTACTCCCAAGAGTAGATTAAAAAATGAAGAGTATTAATTTTACAATTTGATCCATTATTTACATGGTAAACCATTTTGCTAGTAGTGTTGAAAAGGATGTTTGCAGAGGATCATCCAAAACATTGGATGACATGTTCCTACGAAATATGTCGTTATTTCAGAAAATTGTTGTATGTAACTCCAAGTAGTAAAGCCAAGATGACTACTACAACCAAATCTAGAATTTGAGAACTACGGAGTTAAAAAAAAAATGGTTACGTTTTGAAATATTTTCAAATAGTATAAAGCCTAGTCTCATATGTTTAACATTTTTAGAGATTCTAAAGATACACTAACAATGTGAACAAGATATTATTTCCTAATAATTATGACTTCAATTTTTAGGCCAATCTAAGATATTGAACAAGATACTTTCAAATTTATAATACTAGCTCCAAACACATCTACAAGATGCACAAATAGTATTGGAAGGCAGCTCTATCTTTCAAATTTATTACTTTGTTGCTCATTTTAGAGATTTCAAATATCAAGACAGACTTAGAATCCTCCATGTACTTAGACTAAAATAAATTACAATCTAATAAAATCACAGTTTGCTAGGGCTCACTTCACTCAACAATGTATTGGAAGAAAGGGAAAAAGTCATTTTTCTTTGGCTAGCAATTTATTTTGAGTACTTTGACGGATGATTTTAAGAATGAATGGAAAATAAATATTGTATTTAAGGTTCCTTCCTCTTTACATGAGCGTCTTATTTAAAATGAGGATTGACATAGCTTTTCATCAAACATCATATTATGGTCTCCATTAGTTATAACTATGATAGAATAATTCCCATTCTTGTTATAGAAATGGAAGGCATCCTTTAATTAAGGGAAAGAGCTCAAATTATATTTGTTTCATGAACGAATGTATTATATTTAGGTAACATATTTATTTGGCTCTCTCAAATTCTCTACAACACTCAATAAACCAAGGCAAGGATGCCTCCAAATTTTCAAACAAGGCATTAGAAAAAGCTCCAATAATGTTATTGCTTATGGACACGTGTCAGGTCTCTCCAAGTTTCTTTTTGAACTTTTACCATTAACTCAATCTTACAAGAAAGATGATTGGGAAAAGACCACAGTATTGTCCCAACAAATAGAAAATAATTTTTGTTTAATTTCCATGTCTATAGAAAAAAATCAGTATATTAAGTGAAATTGTCACTCGCTTTGTAATATCATGCACCAACAAGGCTCCCACAACACCTATGTAATAAACCCTATACCTCTCTTGGACAACTTCTCTCCTTATTATACATCTTCCCCTAGGACTGATATGCAAGTCTCTTGGCATGCACAACAATCATAGGAGGAATGCACAACAGACCCTAGGTTTTCCATTGATTTATGAATTAAACATTGATAAGCAAGGCCACCCTTTTCCATATATAAATGCAACATAATTGAATAACAAATTATATAATAATATGCAAACACCTCAAACAATGGATCTACAATACATTGATTCTTGCATACATTTTTTTTTAATTTGTACTTGTGTGATGGAGGTGAGAAAAATAAGTTTGTTGTCCTGGGAGATTAGATTAGCCTTCAACTAGACCAATTTTCCCCCTAATTCCTCAAGCCCAATGATTGGTTTAACTATTCACCTCCTAGCTCTCCTAGATTGTGAATCTATTTGCCAATTAGAGGAAAAACGATGCCCTTCTCTTCATTTGTGCTCAACGATTGTTTACTCTCTTTTTCTTTAGGTTTTGGGATTTTTTGTGCAAGTTGGAGAGGAAAAAAAGCTGGCAGCCGTGAATAATCCATCACAACTCTCACACAGTGGCCATAGGCAATGCTAATACATACACAACTGAGTAAGAATTAAAAAAACATGGATAACATTCAAGTTTGAGCCTAGAGGAGGGATGGAAATGGAGATGGCATTTATGAATAAAGAAAATAAGAACTTCATAAACTAAGAAACAACTAGTGCTTTAAAAAATCAAACAACAAAATAACTAATGTAACTTTTGCAAGAGAGAAAACATGGGTTTTAATGAAATTTCCATCCAGCATTTCCATGAGTGCAAGATTGAAAACTGTTTATTTCACATTGTTATTTTTGTCCATGAGATCTATTTTTGCATGCTTGAATGTTTATTTCTTTAAATATTGAGTTTTCAAACCCAACTAGTGCAATTTCCGGCACTTTATTTTTTCATATTGGGCACAAAAATTTATTTCTTCGTATCACAGCCTATGCTACAACACTAGGGGCTATATGGGATCAATAATGAATGATATCCTTTGGATACACCATTTAAATTTTATTATAGATTCATATTACAAAGATTTTTTACCATTAACTTTTACTCAAAGTAGAAACATTTGGAAGAGAACATATTTGCATGAATGGAGTTGAGGCTCCAATGAAAATTTGTAAGGGACTAATGAATTACAATACTTATTTTGAATATTTGGGCCATAATTGCATACCCCTCTCTTATATCCCATAACAACACATCGATATTTAAAGTGGCGATGATATGTGGAAGGGTCCAAGGGAATTATGATTTGATCAAACCATGTCCTTGCATGTCATTGGACTTTATCAATGTTATTTGTAAAAAGTAACTGATGGTATAGATGATTTATTTTTTGTAGATGAACTAGCCTTGACAAGCAAAAGACAATGTGAAAAGAGGGGGCATGGTGCCTCTTGATTCATTCCTCCAAGGTGATGTGTTTTTAAACTACAATACTCATTGAACATGTTAAATCATTTATTCTCTCAAATATAAAACACAATAAGAAATATGTATTCATGCTCTCATATTATTTCTATTGCACATTTGCAACTTGCCATCAATGGAGTAGATATAAGAGTGGGAAAAGTATGACATAATCCTAATTGGAATATACCTCAAAGGGGTGGAATATAAATCATGATGCTTAAACTAGAAGTTAGAATAAGATTTTATGATATTATGTTATGATTAGGCATTTTTATGCATTCCAAAGAAAAAAAATTAAAAAACATAATGTTTTTCTTATAGAGGAAACAATTGGTTTTCTTTCTATTTTTTTTATAATCATTGCTAGAACAATTTCAAGAGGCAGAGGCATTCAATATTAGATTCTAACAACAATTTAAATAGGATAGGCTATTTTCATTATAATGTGTCAATAGTAGCTAAAAACTATATGACAAGTTGAAAATTCAAGATCCTTACCAGACAATGTCAAATTTTAGTCTAGTTATACACCAAATTGAAATTGGGAAATGGAAAATGTTAAAAGATTAGTATCATTTAACAAATATGAAATTTCCAACATTGATGAACAACCATTGGTTAATCATTGTTCCTTTTGATCTATTTTGGTCTTTACTGGACATTAGAATAGATTTCAATTTCAATCGGTCCCAACTATTTCATTTCATAATAATCAATGGAGCTACAATGAAAATGAACAGAATGTGAACAAATATGATCGAATTATTGCAACCATGATAGGACCTATCTTTCTCTTTGCTAGGCTTGAACTGTAAGTTGAGTAGCTTTGTAGCACCAGAGTTCTATTGAGTATCATATCATCAATTGAAAAGTCAAGCTCCTTTCCGATTGTACCTTTGCCAAAGTTTAGATTGTAGGAACCAGTAAGACCTTTGAAAATATCAAACTTTAGATTCTAACCAATATCTATTTGAAATTTCTCAATGGATGTTAAAAAAAAGTTGCAAATATATATGTGTGTTCAGTTTATGGAGAACAAAATTGTCAACAAAATGGCAAGGAAATATCAACAATTATTATATAGCATACTATGACCTGATATCAAAGGGGAAAGGACTTTTATATTGCCAAAATCAAATTCCTTTGGGTTGCAATATATGGAGCAAGGGATGTTTACGTTGTAACCTTTGGGCAACCTAGTATTAAGAAACATATTAATCATGCTCATGATATTATTCCATATTTTCAACCACATGACTCCCATTTCCCTCAAGAGGAATTTTGGGTTTGGTAGAAACTCTTAGGGCCATTGTCATTAAATCTATGGTATTGAGTAGAACCATTAGAATGTACATGGACCTAGCCAATTCAATGCCTGTCTGGAAAAAATGATTGCGTGTTATCAAACTAACTTAGTTGAATTTTATATTCTAACTTGACCTAATACAGTAGCCATGGGTGATTGTACATTATGTTTTCACTCAAAAGGAAATGACTACACCAAACTACAAAACTTTCCATAAAAACCATATGATGTAATTATGCTTGTTTTCAATAAAGGGGAAATTAAGGCAAATTCAAATTTGAACACCAGTATGTGACTCTGTCATTATTTTTCCTTTAATCTATTCCTTTTTTTTTTATAGTGTACATGTTTTACTATCCTTGTCATAAAGCAATTCATCTTTCAAACATCATTTGCAAATATATTAGGTTTTTAGCTTTGTTCCAAAGTTGAGAACATAAGATTTCACATAAAGTGTTGTTATTGCAATTTTACCTATTGCCTACAAATAATCAAATCATATGATGATGTTGCTTGTAATAAACATTTGTTCTACCTAATATTCCTATATGATAAAGCCGCCCCTCATACCAATTTCAAAATTTTTGCATTCATATACATTATTATCATTCAGTTTTTCTTTCCATGATGACTCTCTTTACTTTGTTTCTTTATTGTGTGTATGTTCATTAGAAGAATTGTTTATATTTCTAGTTAGAGAGACATGATATTCTTGTATATAATGAATTTATAGGAGAAGAGTTGTAAATATAGGAAAAATAATTTCATTAATGTTCATGAATGGCAAAAGAAAGTATGACATTGAGACTTAAAAGTACAATCCAATGGTGAGAAGCACTAGGAGTACCATGATAGTTCATAGAAGGTAAATCTTAACAATAAAGAACTCATAATAAATAGTTTAAATTCTCATTAAATCATCTTAAATAAAATCTCATGGATCATGGTTCCACGAGAGCTCATTATTCATTATTTGGAAATGTGCCTTCTAAGCATGTCAAATAAGAGCAATAATTGAAATCTAGTTTATATAATAATGTATGGCTACGTGAAATCTGGTATAGATAGTTGAGTGTGACTTTTCTAGAGAAACTTTTATTATGAAAACAAATAAAACATTTCATCCTTGGTTTATTTTATATGGGCTCAGAACTGACTAAAACTGAGGGGATGTTACAATTTTTCTCAAGAATTCAATTTCCAATAAAAGACTATAAACTAATGTGAGTTAAGAAAATGTTATTTAAAATTGGCCTGACATATTATTATTTTCACATTTTGTTCCTAAAAAAGAATTTACACACTAGCAAATTTGAACCTCAAAAATGGACAAGCTTTGAGTAGAAAATTCTTAAGAATCGAACATATCTAGAAACATTGTAGCTTCCACAAGAATATAAGGAAAGGTTGATCTAAGCTATATTAATAGAATTTCACCACAAAATAGTTTGATGTGGAGAAAATTCAACATATGATTTATGTTTTATCCTTTATTGCGATATAGTTTTACTTTCTATACTTGAAAACATTAATGTAGACTTGGAGGTCTCAATGAATAAATACCCAAAATGAAAATACTTGCTCCCCTTCTTTTTTTGAAAACTCTTCCCTCTTTTTCTTGGTCATACAATGTGTTCTTTCTATGTAGTTTTTTTTAGGGTTTTACATTCTGAAATAAATGTAATGGAAGTAATATCATCCTATCTATAAAACCGAATCAATCTAGGTAGATAGAATTAATTTTGTTGCTCCTCTAATGTTTTCTGCAATAATCGTAACATTTTCAATGGTGATTTGACTCTCTCACCTAAGCAAGGACCTCGATACGATTTCATGGTGATTAGACCCATTTGCAATTGTGATTCTAGAGAGTAGTGGCCAAGAGCTGAGGAGTGGTCTCGCTTTTTTTTTAATCAAAATTATATGCAGAGGTTATTTATTCAAGTTTTTTTTAATTAAAACTATGGAAAGGTTATATTTTTCTCCTTTTATGTTTAAATTAAAATTTAGAAAATTGAAATTATGTCTAATTTTTGTTTAAATTAAAATTATGCCTAAAATACATTTGTCATTTTAAAAAATTATAAATAAGTCTTGTGTTTGTTTTACATGAAAATTTAAATTGTAATACATAAATATTGCTATGGTATTGTCTTTTCATTGTGTATATAATTTATTATTTAAATTGGGCTCCAAATTTAAGATAAAGAAATGTATCAGTTATTTCATGACAATGGTTTTTGGAAAAGTTATTAATCACATTAATAGGTCAATTTTTATTTATTTTATTTTTAGTCAACCTTTTAATGTAACTCAACCATGGTTATTTAGATTGTACATAAAATGAGAATTTTATCCATTTGTGACTGCAGCAAGTCTAAGAAATGAATTTTCAAATATATCTTTTCCATAACAAAAAAGGATTCATAATTTTTTAATATATTTCTCAAATTAAAATCATGAATATGATACTTAAATATAACTAAGTTAATATCTTTTCATTGTGTATAGTTTTTATTATTTAAAATGATATTTAAAAATAAAACAATTTTGGAAAAGTTAGCAATTACATCCCTAGATTATTTTTTATTAAATTTATTTTTAGTCAACATTTTCACTACACTTAACCTAAACCATAATCATTATTATTTAAATTACACATAAAATTTAAAATAAGATGTAAAAAGTGAGTTTTCAACTAAAATAACCATTCATAATTATTTTAAAATTTAAATTATAATACATAAATATAGTTATGTTAATCTCTTTTCATTATATATATATTTTATTATTTAAATTAATATTTAAAAATAAAACAATTTTAAAAAAATTAACAATTACATTCATACATCCATAGATTATTTTTTTATTTCCAGTCAACATTTTAACTAACCATAATCATTTAAATTAAGCCAAAGGAAAATCTGAAGTAAAAAATGCACCTCCTAGGAAACATTTAAAATAATTATGAAAAGTTATTTTAGTTGGCAACTCACTTTTTACATTTCATTTTAAATTTTATGTATAATTTAAATAACTATAATTATGGTTAACGTTAAGTGTAGTTAAAATGTTGATTAGAAATGTCTTAGTTAATTCTATTTTTTGGGTGTTTTAGTAGGAATCTGAAATTAGATGATGTAAATTTGGATAAAATCGTTATTTTCTATTGTTTAAATTGCATTTCTGAATGTACAAATAGATTCAGCTTGCTGAAAACCCCTGAAACACTCGAATTATATAAACTTAACTACTAAAATCTACAAATCCAACCATTCATCACAAAATTTTGAACAAAATCAAACATAAAAAAAAATTATTAAACAACAACCAAAATTAAAAATTTTAAAACACTGCATTTCTCCATCTAGTGAAATAGCCAATCGTAAGAAAACCAAAACATTACTCATAGGTTATCAGACAATACTGAGTAAGCCCTAAGAGTTCTAGTTATAAACCTCCAATTGCAGGCGTGGCGTGGGAATGGCTTCCAAGGGCACCGCCTTGTGCAGTGTCATTCCAAATATGTCCGTCATGTCCACGTTCTCCGCACTCGTGCCCTGGGGAGGTGCCCAGTCRAATGAATGGATGAGAGAAGCCAATACCAGATGAATCATCCGATTCGCCAATGGAAACCCCACGCACATTCTTCTTCCTGCCCCGAACGGAATCAGCTCGAAGTGTTGTCCCTTGTACTCCAAACTGCTCATCTTATCGTCACCCATAAATCTCCCCGGAGCGAATTTCAACGGCTCATTCCAGATTGCAGGGTCCCTTCCGATTGCCCACAGGTTGACCAGTACTTGACTGTGTTTGGGTATCACGAATCCCGCGATCTCACAACGACTATCTGCTCTGTGCGGGAGGAGAAGAGGAACCGGCGGGTGCAATCTCAACACTTCTTTCATCACTGCGTGGAGATAAGGGAGACGGTCCATGTCACTTTCTTCCACCATTCTCTTGCACCCAACAACCTCGTCCAACTCGGCTTGGGCTCGTTGCATTATCTGCGGATTGCGGACCAGTTCTGTCATCGCCCATTCTATTGTGGTTGCGCTCGTATCAGTTCCTGCACCCAAAATTTCCTGCAACAAACAAGGAATTAAACATAGAAGTTAAGAGACCCTCTTTACTATTTGCATCCCGCCTCTGCAAGGGGTAATGCTAGAACAACAGTTTTCGCAGATCAGTTCGCTTTCTTACTATCACTAAATACTTCTCCCGACTTGTATAATAGTAACATGAGACTTACAATTAAGTAGATTTTGATACCAGCGAGAGTAAATTCATCGCTTCTCATGTCAAGCAGAACGTCCAGGAGATCCTTTTCACTATCGCTTCCGTCGGTGCTTTTGCCTCTTGCGGCAAGGTGATCCTGTATGAATTTATCAAGAATGGCATATACCTTTCTTCTATGGATTACCGTAGTACGAGAGATGCCCTGAGGATCCAACCGAAACCACTGCAGAAATGGGAAAGAGTCCGCCAGATTAGTAACTGCATGAAGCTCCAGCAGTTTGGCAATGCTCTCTTGCAACACCTGAGAAACAGGAGAATCAGGATCAGACATGTCTGTACCGAAGATCATGTTCCCCAACAGATTAACTGTGGTGTTGAAGGCAGTGTGTCCAATATTCACACACTTCCCCTTCACGGCGTCTTCATAGATCTGACGAATAGTTTGATATACTTGATCTCTTCTGAGATGTTGCAGAGCTTCTATCTTCTTGACAGAGAAGAGTTCAGTAGTGGATATACGTCTCAGCATACGCCAGCGAGGTCCAATTTGGCCAAAACTCAGTGAGGAGTGGGTAAAAGGCAGGCTTGCTTGTGTCACAGGCCGGCCTGCAAGGAGGTGGTCATGGGTTTTGAGAACTTCCTTTGCCATGGCGGGAGAGGAGGCCACCACTGTGGTTTTCATTCCAAAGGAGAGAGACATGAGAGGCCCGTATTTTGTAGCAAGTAGGAAGAGTGATTCGTTGGGCTTGTCACCTAGCTGGAACAGATTTCCTACAATGGGCCATCCTGGAGGCCCCGGAGGAAGCCTCCCAATCTTCCTC
>JASDQU010818620.1:20849-35517 GCA_032191745.1 Picea mariana | reverse complement strand
TCCATTCATGGGTGTTGTATATGCATGTGCATTTTCATTCATGTTCAAATACCTTTATCAATCTTGCGGTCCAAAACCCATGACTAGGGTTGACATCAATGACAACAATCAATCTTCCAACAGAGGTGATCGAGTAGAACCTGGAGGGGTTGACAACAGATGTCCTGGATATCTCTATTGATGAGATCCTGAGATGTCATCAGCGCCATATCGTGTGTGTATCTGGTTCTATTAGTCGATTTCTCCGTAGGGTGGCACGGGCAGTTGTGTGTTATCGTGAGCAACATCCTTGATGCTATTTTTTATATGAAGCCATGTGCTTCACATTTTGATATTTTGGTCTTCAGACAAAAACACTTTTTGTAAAAAAACTTGTATCGTTATATATACATGAGGCTTCTACAGGCTTACTTTGCTTTATATACAAAATGTGATTGGATTTATAAATGTCTCAAATTTTTGTCTAAGACATAATTAGCTAATGCATCTGTTAATGCATTTAGACATCTAGGAATGTGTTGATATTCAATATAATCAAAATGACGTTCCAAGATGAAAATTCGTAAATACACCCTTAACAATGTAGGACTTTGGATAGCATAGACATTACTCAACTATAGTACTACTAGCTACGAATCAATTCATACAACAAGGTGAAGGATTCCAAGTGAAATAACGTCAGTCAACAATTCGATGACTGCACTATATTCCGCTATATTGTTAGTTGCACAACTGAGGAAAACACCATGTAGACTGATTAATTCGTTCGTAGGTGCATAGATTTCCCAAGCAACAAATGCTAAGTTCTGAGTACTACGACTAGCGCCATTAGCGAAGCCAATGTAGGGTAGTGAAGACACTGACATCTGAAAACCAAGAACAATGCAAGGTAAGTAGTTGGGGGTCGAAACCAAACAACAAAAAAGCACACAAAAGTAGCACACAAGAGTATGATACAATAAAAATACAAGCACTCATGCAAAGATAACCTAAGCATAGTACTTCTTCAAGTAAATCCCATTTCTAGGTTCACTCAAAGGAATTCCATCAGAATCCACTAACTCATAGGCTCCCTTATCCAACACTCGTTTCACAATATAAGGGCCTCGCCACATAGCCTAGAATTTTTCAGCCCCTAGTAAATCACGATCTCATTCGTAGAGGATAACTAGATCACCCTCAGAGAAAACACGTGGCTTGACATGCTTGTTGTATTGGGATTTGATGCCTTTTTTTTGAGTTTCAATAACCAGGGTGACATCATGACGGGTTTCATCTAATTGCATCAAATACAATAGACGTTCTTCTTCAACATAGGTGTTTGGGAGAAGTTCAATGACTAGCTTCAAAGATGGTATCTCACATTCAATTAGAAAGACAACTTCAATACCATACACTAATTGGAAAGGTGTAAATCCCATGGCAGACTTCATGGATGTCCTATAGGCCCATAATGCTGAAAACAACATCATGTGCCAACTTGTCTTATGAATTCCTATTATCCGTCAAAGCATAGTAATAAGAACTTTGTTTATCGCTTCAACCTAGCCATTGGCTTATGGGTAGTAGGGGGTTGAGTTTTCATGCCGAAGACCCAATGTTTCGGTAAGCTTGGACATCATGAAATTTCAAAAATGGCTACCATGATCAGTAACGATAGCTTGTGGGATTCCAAATCGAGTGATGATATGATTTAATATGAATAAGGATGCAATTTTTCTAGTATTATCGAATGTAGGCATTGCCTCGGCCCATTTCGTGAAATAATCCACAGCTATGATGATGTATCCATGCCCCCCGACCGAGTGAGGGTTACATGTCATGAAGTCAATGCTCCATTTTGTGAAAGGACCAACAGAAACTACAGGGTGTAAAGGAGCGGGATGAGATCTTATCTTGTTATTGTACGTTTCACAAGCATGGAATTTTTGGAGAGTAGTAATACAGTCTTTAAACAAAGAAGGCCATAAGTACCCTGCTTGTAAGATCTTTTGGGCAGTGACATACCTAGACATATGACTGCCACATGCTTTAGAGTGGCAGTCATTCAAAGCTTTATCAGCCTCATCATAGGTGAGGCAGCGTCGAAAAATAGAGTCAACACCATGGCGATAAAGAGTGTCACTGAGAATTATGTATTGACGGACTTGATACCGTATACGACGATGGTATGTGCTAGAAAGGTCGGGCCGAAAAGTTTGAGTCTGGAGATAGATGATAATATATCCATACCAAGTGTCATCAAAACTGATCAAAAAAAGGGATTCATCAGGTAAGGAATCCTCTGCCACATTCTTTTTCTCAGAGGAGGTAAGGTCACATATCAGTTCGGTGAAAACCAACGATTTCTTAGACTTAGCATGTTCAAAATCTAAGTTGAACTCCTGGAGAATAAATATCCATTTGGAGTACTATCACCCTAGCAACTGGAACGTAAGGATATGATGCATAGGGTTGCAATCAGAAATAACAGTGGTTCTGCGTAATAAGATATAGTGACGAAAACGTTGGACAACTTGGACAGCTTCCAAGGCCAGTTTTTCCATATGTAGGTATTTGGCTTTAGTAGTCATGAGACTCCGACTCAAATAATAAATTACATGTTCGTTGTGGGAATCATCTTCTTGGACTAAAACCATGTCAACGATAGAGTCCAAAGTGATGAGATAGAGGAAATAGTCTCGACTATAATCTAGTGGGAAAAGAAGTGGTGTACGGGTTAGGGAAAGTTTCAAATCTTCGAAGGCTTTGTTGGCAGTCTCGTCCCATGCGAATTCATAACTTTTCTTCAACAGAGGAGTAAATCCTAGCGTTAACTCAACGTAATTGGGAATGAATCGACACAAAAAGTTTTCCTTCCCTTGCAAACTTTGGAGCTGGCATAGTGTGGAAGAAGGAGGTAGATTAAGGATAGCCTCGACCTCCAAAGGGTCCACCCTAATTCCATGAATTCATATAATAAAATCCAGAAGTCGGCCAGACTCCACACAAAAAACACATTTGTGTGGGTTTAAACGTATACGATAGTAATGATAGCTAAGGAAAATGGCTTGGATATGGGTAGGGTGGTCTTGGCGATGCATGGAATGCGTCGGTATATCATCGATATATGGTTGTGCGATGTGCTTAATATTGTGAAAATCATAAGACATGGCATGCTGAAAAGTCACACCAGCGTTCTTCAAACTGAAAGGCAATTTCTAGTAGGCAAAGGTACCCCAAGGACAAATGAAAGCAGTTTTGTGTGGATTCACTGGAAAAGTGTTACTCTGATTATAGCAATAGAAACCATCCATTAAAGAGAAGATTTCAATCCTGGCGCAATCGTCGACGATCTGATCAATGAAGGGGGTTGGATAATTGTCCTTAGGACAAGCTTTATTAATGTCCCTATAATCGACACATACACGGATCATGCCTTGTTTTTTTTTACCAAAACTAGATTGGATACCCAATCGGTTAAAACCACGGGATAGATAAAGCCAGCCTTAAGAAGTTTTTCAACTTCGAGCTTGATGGCAGTGACTTTACGAGGGTGGACCGGGTGAAGTCTCTACCGAATGGGTTTAGTGTCTGGGTAGGTCTTAATTTCACGCACAACAATATCAGGATCAATACCCGACATCTCTTCGTAGCTCCAAGAGAAAACGTCACGAAATTCTTGAAAAATAGCTTTATAAGTGACGAATTCATCATTGGAACAAGCGGCTCCGATGTGAACATTTTCGACGAATCCAGGTTTAATGGATATGTCAAGAGGAATAGTGGCTGAAATGTTACTCAGGTTCCCTTCATAAAGCACATCGGGTGTTGACTCAGGAATAGAGGAAATGACAACAACGGTCAATGGAGTCGAGATCCGTTGGTAACTCTCTATGGTGTGTTTTTCTAGGAAGAGAATGGAATGATGATGTCCATCATACCATGGGGTGTCTTCGATGGACATAACATTTCCTTATAATATATAGTATTCTAGGTGACCCAACTTATTAAATTATATATAAATACTCAAATTAATAGTGTTTTGTACACAAAAAAATGATCGTGATTTGAAATCTCAATATATCCAGTGAACTTTATCTAGTTATAAGTAGTATTTTCCATCAACTTACAATGCAGGCCTCAATGCCAATGGCAAGATTGGGTTGTTAATCAACTCAATTAGTTTAGATAGAAATTGAATGGATAATTGACATTGTCTCTCATTTGTGACCACTTCTTCATGCAAGGCAGGGGTGGGAAAAACAAGGTAGTAATGCAACAATACCAAGAAAAAGTTGAATATTTCATGTGTGTGTGCCTTCAGAAGAATGGCTACAGTGTACAATGGACATCAGGTTTGGCTTCATCAATCTGACTTCGAGAATACATAATATTGATTGCAAGCCACAAATTGGACTAAAGGAGTGATTCATTGGTTGTTTAGGTGGGATATTTTATTGGCAGAAATGGAACAACATGCATTTTGTGACGAGTACATCATTCCTCTTCATAGTATACTCTGATTATTTGGCTTTTGCTGGCAACCAATTGCAATGCCCCAGTGGAGAAGTGGATCCATCTTAACTGTTAGGATTGGTTAAGTCATAAGTATAGTAGTTATAAAATTCATTATGGGATACAATTTATCTGGGAATCTATGTTTAGTTGATGGACTCTACTCACTAAGATAAATTAATGAGTCCAAGATCTAAAAAGCCTTAATTCCTATTCAGTCTTTTTGCTAAAACCATGTTCTTGTAGGTTGATTACATACTTGGTGAAAACACAAGAGCTACAAGCTACATGGTGGGATATGGTCCAAATTATCCTCGTGAGGTTCATCATAAAGATTCCTCCATTGTATCATACAAAGAGGATTCATCATTCATTAGTTGAAGAGGAGCATATACCACATGGTTCGACCACCAAGGAAATGATCTAAATGTTTTAGTTGGGGCTCTTGTTGGAGGAAATGATCACAATGATAATTGAGCTAGGATTTTGAAATCAATTTATCATTAGCTTCTTCACATCCACAATAGTCCTTGTTACTCCTAGTGGACTGTTTACAGCTAGGCCCATGTACCAATCCAGTGTGCAGTCTCTTAGCATGATAGATAACTGCGCAAGTTTTATATCCTCATATGTGATCTGTTTTGCTTCCCAGATCTTCTCAGAGATGAACAAGTTCTTTTCAAGGTCCTCATATGCCTCTCCCCAAAATTCTAGTAACCTGGTGGTGGGATCATGTCCTCCCATCTTGAACTGTGTTGAACTACTACATTCGTGCGGTGTAGATATTTGGATGGTACTTCCTGAACTGGATCCTCCAATTGTTTCTCCTTGTTTGGTTGTACTTCTTGTTGTATTTCTTTGACTAAAATTTGGTTGAATAAATGGTGTTTTTCTTTCTGGTGTACTAGTCGCACATGGGGTTATGGGTTCCACACTGACACTGACCTGGAATGGAGTTCTTACTTATGTTCCTACCCTTGGACCGCTTTTCTTCCTTTCATATGTTGTGTGTAGGATTTCCTCAATCTGCTCCACTGCCCAAAGATCCTCTACCTATTCCTCATCACTTGCCAATCCCTCTCTATCATCTATGGCTCTCTTCTTATTATTCATCTTATATTGGTAGGGTACTCCATTGCACATATTTCCAGCTGTTGCTATTATCTGTTTTATCTAATTTTCTTCCATCATGATTGGGTCCATGGCCTCCTTCTTCTTTCCCTTATTCATCTATTCCTCCTTCTCTCCACCTCTTGTCAGTGCTTCCCCCCTTCCCCCATGCACGCAGGGAAGTTTAGTTGTTTGATTCCCTAGTCATCACATCATTGTTATACAGTAAAATCTTAATTAGAGTACACAATGATCTAATATACCTAACTCTAGGTCCTTTTAGAAACTCTTGCTCTGTTGCGTTGTAAGACTTCGTTGTATCTATTGAAAATTTGTTGATAAATCCTGGAACAATACTATCTAACTAGAAATCTACTGCGTACGTAAATTTGTTGTTAACTTGTTGTAACTGCACGATCTCCATAGGATTCCACTCGAACTGTCTGATTTGATTTGTAGGGTGGTTTTATTTTAACCTCAGTAGCCACTCCTGCAACACATGCAGGAAATCACAGAACAATACAACATACAAGTAACTAAACACACATTTATCAAGATATTTGAGCGGTGTTATCGTAGGGTTTATGTTATCTGTTGGCGCGAATTTGACCAGACCAGGGTCCTTCTCAGGTTACCAACAAAAGGTATCGTGTAGTCTAGATCACTGGCATTTTCATCTCCTCCGAAGAGAAGAAGTCTCACCCAAAGTGCTGCTGAGATAGATAGATAGGGAAGGGTAGGGAAAAGACTGAAGAGGATCCATAGAGCCTTCAGGAGTCATTCTTGGTCTTGCGCAAGAGACATGAACAAAATTGAAACATATAAGTGTAAGAATCGAACCTACTTACATTGTGAGCAAGCATTTAAACGTAGAACCATCAAATAGAACTCATAAGACATAAGGAAACACTGTAATTCATAAGTAAGCATACAAATACACAATCATATTTGAAAATTTGTTCCTTCTTCATATTATTTTTAGGATCTTTCTCTGATTACAGACTCAGAATTACATAGTAGATATATGTACAGACCCTTGGCTCTGGACTCATGTCACAAAGCTCTAATTCTCCAACTGATAGTTCCAATTAATTACATACTCAAGACTTGTCTTCCCCCAACATACATCGATTGTCAGCAACTAATCCCAAACCCAGGTGACTCTGACCAACCTCTCTCAAATCAGCCCAACCAACCAACTAACCAACTCTTTTACAATTATGTTCAACCCTATATGTAGTTGGGTTGTAACTTCCTTCTTGGCTTACACGATTTCTTGTTTTTTTACAACCGTTTGTTTCTTCGTTGGTGTCACGTTGACTTTCACAACTGCTTTTTGTTGCTCTTTCTCTCAGCCTCTAGTGGAGTTTGTGTAACTTGTGCTTAGTCAAAACTTGTGCAATTCCTTCCCAAAAATGAAGGGCCCAATAGGCTCTGACCACAATCCTTGACTCGTCCTCGAGTCAAGCGCTTGGTTATTTCACATGCTCTAGGAGCATCTGTTGTTTTCCCTTTTCTGTCTTTTCTTCTTCTTTGGGCTCTTCTATTTTTTCTTTTTCTTCCTTTACCTCCTCAAATGAAGGGCCCAATTCTAGTACCAACTCTAAGGCTTGGTGCTTTACTCCTTGAAATATTTCAACTTTTTCCTGCCATTTCCAGGTGAGGAGTTATGATTATGCAAGAAACTGTTGGGTCGTATCTTTGATGTACTCCTTTGGTTTGGCCGCAACCAACGAGTTCCACTGGAAATCAGCTGTTGCATCAACTTGATGCATTTGCATGTAGGTTATTTGTATTACAAGTCAAAAGTCACGCAACTCTTTCTTGGCTACAGTCTGTGCCTCATAGAGTGTATTCAGTTCATTGTCGGCCTATTGAATTTGGTCGAACTTCTGCTATTGCTCCATGGGGTCTATTGTGGCTGCAACTTCAACACCTGGATCTTTGTGTGCACATCCTCCAAGAATTGATTCCATCGGGCGATGATGCCCATCTAGTCGCTGACTTCCCTGAAGATTTTTCTACAATTCGTTGTGTGCTTGTGCAGTGCTTCGTGGGAATTGTTACCTTGCAATATTATCTTCTGCATCTATTCCTGCAGCTGCTGAGGCTGTTGTTCTGCTTCTTGTTGGATTTGTTGTAGCTTCGCTTGCATATGCTCAGTGTGAGTAGTGAGTTGTGTCCATGCTTCTTGTAACAGCTCGATCTGTTGCTCTGGCTCACCTACATCACTGGCTTTGGGTAGGTCAAGCACAACCTTTCTAATCTCCAGCCAGGCTTCAACAAGTTTTTCCTGCACTTTTTCCAGTTTGCATTGGACTTGAAGTTTATCATGTGCTTCCTGCATTCTGCATGTTTGCACGATGAACTGTTCCTTCCTTGCAATCTGGGCAGATCTCTCAGCCTCCTGGAGCCTTTTCTCTAGTTGGTCTATTGATTCTCTGATTAGTCCAAATAATTGTGGTACTGGCCACTGTACTAGGTCGGTGGATGAAGGAGCTGTGTCGGTGGGTGCTCGTGTCTATAGTGGAATTCTACTGGCCATTGAATGATCCGAGCAGGTTTCTACCTCCTCCTCCGTTGGTGTCACTGGTGTGATCCTCAATCTTAGCTCTGTGGGAAAAAGAGTCAGAACCTATGTCCTGGCTATGCAGAGTTGCATCAATTCTACACATTGTTGAGGGTTCTGGAGAACCTTCTCCATTTGTGCTCGCATGGCTGTTGTATCCTGCTCAGTTGTTGATTTTGGTTCATTGTGCACATTTGGTATCTTCGGCTCTTCCGGTGCTTTTTCTTCATGCGCCGTGATTTCTTGGGCACCCTCACCATTGGCTGCTGAGGTGATTTGTTGGTTTCTTTCGGCTTCCAGTTCCTCTCTAGTTCATGTGTCTTTTCCTTGTGCTGTAGACTCAGGCTATTGTTCCTGGGTGTCTGGATTTGGATCGTTCAGTTTCATTCTCGGCTCTGAGGCTTTGGGGTCAGAACCAGAGAATTTTTCTCCTGGCTTGGGTGATTCTCTGGTTATTTGTGGGATTCGTCGCTCCACTATATCTGGCTGATCGAGCTGCATCAGCTCTAAGGTTGTGGTCTGATGTGGACTGGCAATGATGAGGTTTGGTAATTGGAGTGGTGGAGGGTGCTCAATGACGAATGTGGAAGGAAATGTTTCAGGCTCCAGGTCATCCTGAATATCAATGATAGTGGAGGCTTTGACCATTGCGTGGGTGCGAGGAGCGGCTGATGAAAGGGGTTGTGGATTCAGGGGTTTGTTTGGCGAGACCCCAGTTCTGGGCCTCTTCAACAATGGTTCGGTACCGATCACAACACTCAATATCTGGTTAACATCCGCACCTGATAGCACGACATCGTCTGGCAGCTGACGACAGGTCGGTCTTTTCCTCTGCTCTAATTACTATATCTCTTCTTCCTCCTCGGAGTCTGTTTGTACCAGAGCGTTTGTCTTCTTCTGCTTGGGACCTGAGCTCGGTTGTTCTCCTGCTTCCTTGTCTGTTTTCTTCAGCAGCTCCGTAGGAAAAATGTAATGCATCCCTGATTTACATGGGCCGCATTTGACTCCTGGCCATGACATGACTTCCTTATCAAAGGCTTCCTCGTCCAAATAGAATGGTAGCATCCTTGTGTGGAAATGTTCCCTGCTAACATGTCTTGGCCAGATGAATGTGTTGTGTCAGTTCATGCTGAAGGAGATATTCCTCGTGTTACAGTTGAGGAGATCCTGCGGGATGTGTAGCCTCTGCATTGCATCTATCATACCATTATACCATTTGGAAAATGTTGTAGCATTGAGTGTTATATTCTCCAAGTCTGGTCTGGACTACCATGGCTCGAACATCTTCACCATGCGCCCCTTATCTGGTATTGCCGACTGTCTTCCCACAGGTGGATTCCATTTGAACATTGTGAATGCCACAAGTAGGTATCCTTAGGTGAAGGTTTCCTCCCTTCTCCTATGCTTCCTCGCAAGCTACTAGTAGTTCCTCCAACATGTAACTACACCAATTGAACATTGCTCCATTGGCACAAAAATCAACAACTGATAATGCATCTAGAGTGCATTATCCCTTATAGTAAGACCTCATAACCTTGTTGGCTATGATGTAGCAACCAGTCTGGGCTGTCTCGGGTAGTATTGGTTCAATTACTGTTGTGCGTCCTCCTCTCTTTGTGATGAATCTCTCATATAGGCTAGGCTCACCTTTATTTTTTCCCATGCTTACCGGGACCCTGGAATCCCTTCGACACATCATCTCCTTGGGAGGATAGTCTAGTAAGTTGTTGGATGTCTTCAACATGGATTGGATACAACTTATCCAACCATAGACTTCTATCATGCACCCTGCTTATCAGAAATTTCTTGCAGTGCGCAATCTCGCATGTGGTACCAAAGACTGGTAAGTCTCTCAGGTTCATGATGGTTGAGTTAAATAAGTTGATGAAGTATTCTTTTGGTACAAATTGCATTCCTGTAATTCCATCCAGATCTATCTCCCAAAAGACATCTATGTGCATCTGTGGGAACAAGGATGAATCCGTGAGGTCAAGGTCGAGGAGCTTAATGTGCTCTACCTTCCCTTTGAGATCACTCACGATCTCAACCCGAGGGTTGCAGGTCTCATCTGGTACTGCTTCTTTAGACATGGCACTTTGGCTTGTTGTGGCTCTCAACATTCGCACTTCTATGGTAGGTAGGAACTAGGGTTACGTCTACAACTTTTATAATGGTACCAACTGGTTCGCACTGCTGAGTTTGGAAATGGCTATGCTCTTTTTAAAAACTATACATTCTTGGTTGAGTTATGAGATCCTTATACTTGGATTAACGAGTAAGTTTTAGCAGTAAATGCTACTCATCATGACTGTATGGACACAATTGGTTGTGAGTTGTTCGACGAGACGGTTTAATCAAGGTAAATCTTATTGGGCGATCTTGGTATTTACTTATTTGAGTGGAATAGGGATGTGGCCGACTTGAGACCTTTCTATTTGAAGAGTGGGTGTCCCGACGCAAACTTCGATGGAATATTGGAATAATGCAGCTTTATGACTTAACGGGCATCAAACAGGGTACCAGAATGGCAATAAAGGTTGGGACTAGACTGTGTTTTCATGGCCCATGGACTCAGATTAGATTTGGATTCATGGCCCCTCTGACCACAAATATTGTCCACATCCTCTTTAATGACTGTCATTAATGGACTCTCTTATTCTTTAGGTCCTGCACTACTGAGTCGTCAGTTCTATATCAACCAACACTTAAACAAGACAAATGAACTATGTGTTATGGCACAACATTGCACACATGGAATTTATTAACTAAATTTACAAAATTTCAAAAAGAAAACGAAACTCAGATATAACTATTGTACAAGATCCTTTGTATTAGAGCAAATTTCCTTCTCTCTCATTTTTGAGACAGGTAGGGCTTCAGGCGAGCACCATTCACCCATCCAAGTCGTAGCACACCATCCAGTTGTGCAAGTCTGACTACCCCTGAGGATCAAATATCCGCAACTATGAAGGGTCCCAACCAGTGCATATGCAGCTTGCCAGGATGCTTCTGGTATAGGCTATCATAAAGTAACACCTTGTCGCCTTGTGTGAATACCTTGGTCTTGATGTGTCAGTCATGCCAAGATTTATTTCTTGTATTTTCAACCGACTGATGGAAGTCTGCTAGAAATCTGGTTTTCTCAAGTTCTTGTAGCTCTGTAAGTCTATGTGCCACTAATTCCTCTTTTGACATACGTGTGACTTGTGTAATATAAAGACTTGGAGTGATGAACTCTGCAGGCACCACTCCCTCTCTCCCATAAACTAACTGGAACAGTGTGTATCTATGGAGTTTCTTTGTGGTTGTCCTGTAGGCCCATAGTACAGCTGGAACTCTATCATCTCAGTTCTCCCGGTTTGCGCAACAAACCTTTGTTAGTCCCATTTCCAGGATTTTGTTGAAGGCTTCGACTGTTCCGTTGGCCTGGGGGTAGTATGGACTGCTCTTGTGATGTTGAATTAGAAATTTTGTTGTAAGTGTTTCTATAGTGCTGCTAATGAAATGAGCTCCTTAATCATTGGTTAGGATCTTAGGACATCAGAACTGAGTAATTATATTCTTGAAAATGAACCTGGTAGTAGCATCTGTCAAACAGTCATGTACCACTGCTGCTTCTTCCCAACGGGTAAGGTAGTCAGTCGTGATAATGATGTACCTAGCCTTTGAATGTTTGGCTATGGGGTTGATTGGTCTAATGAAGTCAATTGCCCATTCTCAAATGCTTGTAGAGCTCTAACTGGTTGTAGTGGTAGTTCATCTTAGCGTGACGACTTGCCCACCTGTTGACAAACATCACATGATCTAGCATATACTTTTGCATCCTTGAAGAGTGTTTCCCACCAAAGTCTTACCTGTAGAACTGTATGTGCCGTGTCCTTTCCTCCTACGTGGCCTCCTGTAATTCCATTATGGCATTCCCAGAGTATATCCTACCTTTCATGATCCAAGACACATCATCTGAGGATGTTTTCTAGTCCTAGTTTATACAATTGTTCGACGATCAGCTGGTAATTTGCTGCTCTAATAACCATATGGCGTTTTTGGGTTGCAGAATATGTTTCAGGACATGCCCTTGTATTGAGAAAGATTGTTATGTCCTCCAGATATTCCGGTATGGCCTCAATATTGAACAAATCTGCATTTGGAAGCTGGTCATCCACTACTCTGCCACTTTCCCCTGACTCTAGCCTGGATAGATGGTCGGGTCTGATGTTGCATATTCCCGGCTTGATGATGACTTCAAAGGAAAATTTCTAAAATGAAAACAACCATCTACAAATTATCCCTTCCAACATAGGTTTGTTAACTAGGTATGTCAATGCAGAATGATCAGTAAATAATTTGAAGTGAGACCCTAACAGACAATGTCTAAATTTTTGTAAATCATAAATCATTTCTAAGCCTTCCCTTTCTATCGTTGTGTAGTTGTGTTTTGTTTGTGACAGCTTTCGGCTCACAAAATAGATAGGGTGGTCCATATATCCATCTCTAGGTTGCGTTAAGATAACTCCTAAGGCAATTCCTGAAGCATCTACATGGACGTGAAATTCCTTCTCCCAGTTTGGGAATATCAGAATCGGTGTTGTAATGAGTTTCTCCTTAAGTGTCTCAAATTCTTTATCACATTCGGGAGTCCATTGGAACATTTCATCTTTTTTCAGGAGGTTTTACAGAGGTGCAGTAATGTTGTCATATCTTCGAATGAACCTGCAATAGTAACCTGTGTGTCCTAGTGTGGAGCGCAATTGTTTAGCACTACTCATAGGTGGTGTCATATTCACAATGACTGAAACTTTGGCTGGGTCTATCAATACTCCTTCTTGGAAGATTATGTGGCCCAACAAATTTCCATGTGGCACACAGAGGATACACTTTCTGAGATTTAATGAGATTTGCAATTCTCTGCATCTATCAAACATTAGCCTTAGTAGTTCTACATGTTCCTTAAGCAGGCTATATATTTTCCAATCATCCATATAGACTTCTATAAATTTTTGAATGAACTCCCTAAAGGCTGATATCACAATCCTGGAGAAAACTGCAGGGGTGTTCTTCAAGCCAAATGGCATCACGTTGTATGCAAAAGATCCCCATTCTGTAATGAAAGTGGTCTTTATTTTGTCCTCCTCAACAATCCTACTTGATGGTATCCTGAAAATTCATCTGTAAATGATTATGCTTCCTTCCCCACAACATGTTCTAGCACCTCATTAGTAAAGGGTGTTGGGAAAGGGTCGTGTACACAGGCAGAGTTGAGACTCATGTAGTCTACACAGACTCTAATATCCTCTATGTATTTCTTTCTTTGAATGAATATCGGGCTGACCCACTCTGCTTCTTCTACCGCAAAAATGAGACCTGCTTCTAACATCTTATCTATCTCCTTCTTAAATTTATCTTTTACTCTTGGTTAAGAAGGTATGGTCTATGTCTGACAGGCTTGGATCCTGGTTTTAATTCAATCTTCATTTATCCCATGACTCCTTTGATCCCCTTTAACTTAGAAAAAGTCTTTGGGAACAAATCCTCATATTCCCTCAGTAAACTTTGTATTTCCTGACTAGTTTTCTCATCTCAGTAATCTCCCACCATAGCTATCTTGGGTTGCTCTGCAGTCCCTATGTTGAGTCTGGACAATTTTAATGGGTGATTGTAGGAACTATCAGTCTGGTTGGGTATGGTGTCTTGGATTTCTCTACTCCCCTCTGTCTCTTTGATGGTTAGGTTTCTCAATTCTTCTAAGTCGTCTAGGCTTTCTGAATATTTTCTAATATGATAACATTCTATAGGATTCTCAGTCAAGGGTAAGTGGAGTTTAGTCTAAAGTTCTTGGGTATGCTTGGGACACACTACAAAGTTTGATCTCTTATTACAATTGGTTGTAAAAAGAAGTTCTTTAATCTTTTGCAGGGCTAGTTCAAGCTTAGGGTACTTACTTGTGAATGAGAAGTCCTTGTAAAATTGAGTTTCCAGTGTTTGCCAGTCATTGGCCTGTCTTTTGGTTTCCTCATGTATAAACCAAGCTTTCGGGATTGGACTTGGAGAGTGGGGAAATACCTAAACCTAGAAGTGAGAGGGTATTCCCACAGCCTGCCACTGTGTCACGCACTATTCAATGTGTTTTCTAGGGTCTGATTCTCCACTGAATAGTTTCTCAACTTGGAGATTCATCTACATCTCTAATTCTTGTTGCTTCTTATTCTAGAACCTGTACTTATAGCTTGCTTCATCTCATCCCAAGTTATAAGTACGGATTTTATGAGTGGCCCACCATCTAGTGGGGGTGTTTTGAAAAGCTACATCTAGTACCGAGATTCTTTGATATTCTCTCACATTCTCTTCCATGTTCTGTAAAAAAATGTCTAGATATGAGGTGCCATCGTACACTAGGTGTTATCTAACTTCAGTCCCAACCCATCTAGTCATTATGAAAGTTGCGCATCTTCTTGAGAATATTTCATGCAAACCTTGTTGTCAACTATCAAAAGG
>JASDQU010818620.1:0-20808 GCA_032191745.1 Picea mariana | reverse complement strand
TATAATCATTTCTTGTCCCAGCTGTTACAATGTACAACTGGCCTAGGTCTTCTCTGTCCATATTATTGTCTGTTGGTTCTGTGTACCTGGGTCCTACATATGGATCCAAAGGTTGAACTACCTTGATTCCCTCAGCCTCAAAAGTTATGGTGTCTTTCTTTAAGTCGATTACTACATAATTGTCATAGGCCCAATCGATGCCAAGTAGTGCAGGGTAGGGGTCCTTGTCTCCCATGATCTCAATGACTTCAAAGTTAGCCACTGTTTTTACTCCTACTACATCTATTTCCACGTTCTCCAGTCTTCCTATAGGGAAGAGACAATATTGGTTTTCCATTCTTAACTGAATTGGGGAATATGTCAGTCTTGGTTTTCCTAAGGCTTCCTAGGTCTTCTTAGGAAGAATGTTCACATTTGACCCTAGGTCCAACATGATGTCCTTAATTTCAAATTCATCTAACTGGGCTACCAGTCAAAATTATTTTTTGGTTCATACTTTTCTTCGTTTCACTCTTTGAGTACTCTTCTCAGGAAGATTAGCCCTTATCCTTGCTTCTAAGGTTTCTTCATTCCCTAAAACTAGGTACAACACATTGCACAACTTTTATGTTAGTTGATCATTCCCCAAAATGTCAGAGAATAATTGAAACCAAAGGTCAACTACGTTTTGAGGTTGCTCATGCTGTCTTGGTATGAATACAAGGTTTCTAGGTGCAAGGGGTGATGCAGGGACTTGTGACATCTTAGGGTAAACAATCCATTGGGGGGGATTCTCTCGCATTTCATGACTAAGAATATTTTGGAATACTTCTATGGCATCTTTAAAGAACAACTTTTGTTTTAAAGGGTCATACCTATCTCCCTTAGGTGCTTCTTTCTAGATCTGAGGTAGAGTATTAGCATCAACTCCTGTCTTCACTCCTCCTCGAGTAACGATATTAAGGTTGGGGAATTGTCCCTTAGAAATCCTCTTGATATCTGAACTAATAAGGTTAGTTCCTCTTTGTTGTACTTTATCTTCCCCCTTTGCAATTAACTTTGGGCAGTCTTCAGTTGCGTGTTTGTTGGTTCTACAGTGAGAGCACCATGGTTGCCTTGGATGAGGACAATCTATGGCCAAGTGACCTTTTTCATCGCAGTTATAACATCTGCTTGGTCCTCTTCCCCTAGTTCTTCCTCCTCTGAACTCTCATCCAGATCCACCTCCTCGACCTCTTCCTGGTCCCTAAGGTTTCTCATTCACCCTGAATGTTGTTCGGTCTAACCTATCTATAAGTGCGTCCAATGCTCTACATTGATTGGTAGTATGCATGGTAGATGCGCAGAACTCACAGTGTACTGTGTTTGGTACTTTTGAATATTTCTGCATGATGGGGCACTGTCTTGGTCGATGCCTATGGATTCGGTAGATCTCACAATATTCCGTTGTTGGTGCTGCTTGGCCTCTTGGGAAAGCATGATATGGGGTGGGGTTATGGAATGGTGAGTTCATCGACACTTGCACAACTCCTCCCGTGGGTCTTGGTGGGGTTACCATCATATTCTAAGAAGGTCCCAGTCCCCTCATTCGTTGACATTAGTTTTCCATATGACCTTCCATATAACATCCAGTGCACCAAACCTGTGGCCATCTTGTTTTGGGTATCGTCAGCTCCTAAATATTTTCTGTAAGTGCCAATATTTTCCCTTGTAGTTGCGCTAAATTTGCATCTACTGGGGGTCGGGTTACTCTCAATCTCCCAGGGTATCCTGCCATGGATTCAATCTTCATTGATTGTTCTAAGGCATATGTTAACATGGTTATCTGTTGTTTCATTAGCAGAATCCGAGTCAGAGGCAACAACCCCTGAATGTACCACTCCCTTTTATGTTCTTTGTGGATTGGATGTGCCAGCCTCCCTATGGCATATTTAAAATTCTGGCTATACTCCTAGGTTGATTCACCTTCCCTCTGCTATATCTCATGCAACTCAAATAGAGCCTATTGTTCTAACTGAGGTAGTTTGAACTCTGCTATGAACCTCGTCCGTACCTAGCCAAGTGTGAACGCTTGACCTTGTGTCCCTGGCACTCCTAGTTCAATGATCTTCATGTACCACTTGAGAGCGCGACCTCTCAAGGTAGTCTGGAACTCAACCAGCTTATTCGCATCTAGATTCCCTCTAGATCTCCAGATTACTTCGCATAGGAACCAGTGTTGTTCAACGTCTTCATCTCCCTTACCCCAAAATTATGGGTATCAAGCAATCAAACCTCCCACATGGTTGGCCATTGCTGATCTTATTGTTCCTATCAATATGAACCCTAACGATCCTACTTGCGATCTACCAAGGGATCCTAATACACCCATGTACTCACACTTCCTGGCTGTGACTTATTAACTAATTGTACTGGAACAAAACTAGCATGAGAAGGTAGTATCGAACTTACTGCTTGTATAGAAGACACTTGGGGTATGAGTGATTCGGGGCTGGCACCACTGGCTTTAGGGTGGTTTTATTTGATCTAGGGGGTCTCGTTAGCTTCCACTGGGATGATCTCTTCATCCGGATTCTCGATCTCTCCTGTTGTCGGGGCTGAGTCTTCTCTTTCTCCTCCAAGATTCATGTCGGCTTCCTCCTCCCTTACATCTTCACTTTCTCCTTCTCGTCCCACTTCCTGGGGACTTCTTTCTCTCCTCACTTCTCTCTCGTTTAATCTTTTATTGGCCAGTCGTTCCTGTCTTCTCATCTTCTATAGTTCTTCCATCTGTCTTTCCTCTACTTCTCCCAATCCTCCTTCTTTCCTCAACTTTTCAGACTGTCTTGTAGCTTTCTTGATCTTGTCGTGTCACCACTTCTCAACTATGGCGACTCTCTTCAAGTCTTGTTCATCTCTTGAGTCCATTTCTTGTTGTTTCCCCCCTATTTGTCGAAGAACCCTTCCCCTCTCTCATGCCATGCATCTCACCTCATCTCGCCCTACCCCAAGCGAGGGTGTTTACGCTACCATATTGGTCGGGGACATAATCAACATCCCCTCCTCCATCAAGAAAAACTTAATCCGTAGGGGGATTTCTCTCAATAGTCTTCCCCTTGTGCCTTTCTTGAAAATTTTCTCTGCCCACGAGAAAGATTGGTGGTTCTAAGCTACAAATTCAATTATGTATCCCTCTAGCATGGTACTAACCCAGAAATCCACAGCTCGTGTAACTGGGAAATCCAGCCTCTAGAGTGCTGCTAACTTTTCAGTATCCCACGCACAGATCTTCTTGGCCCATCCCTGGAACTATGGATCTTCTTGGAGCATATTTATCCAGTGAAAAAAATTCTTCCGGGAATTCAACCCATAAAATCTTGTACTAGTCACTCAATCATTGTGAGTAAAAGATTGCTTCGCGAGTGTTTTCCACTGATTTTCTCTTTAGTTCTGCTTCTTTCCATATGAAGGTGTCACAGTTCCTTTTCCACCATTGATCAATGACAGATATATGGATTGGCAGCAGTATTCTCCCTACAGGTCCCCTTTTAACACAGGTCCTGAAAACAAAACCATTTTGTTTGCGTGAATTTGATCAGACCAAGGTCCTTCTCAGGTTACCAACAAAAGGTACCGTGTAGTCTAGAGCGTTGGAATTTTCATCTCCTCTGAAGAGAAGAATTCTCACCCGAAGTGCTGCTGAGACAGATAGATAGGGAAGGGTAGGGAAAAGACTGAAGAGGATCCATAGAGCCTTTAAGACTCATTCCTAGTCTTGCGCAAGAGACATGAACAGATCTGAAACATATAAGTGCAAGAATTGAACCTACTTACATTGTGAGTAAGCATTTAAACATAGAACCATCAAATATAACTCATATCCATAAGGAAACACTGTAATGAAGAAGTAAGCATACAAAGATACAATCATGTTTGAAAATTTGGTCCTTCTTCATATCATCTTTAGAATCTTTCTCTGATTACAAACTTAGAATTACACAGTAGGGCTCTGTACAGACTCTTGGCTCTGGACTCATGTTGCAAAGCTCTAATTCTCCAATTGATAGTTCCAATTCATTACAGACTCAAGACTTGTCTTCCCCCGACTTGCATTGATTGTCGAAAACTAATCCAAAACTTGGGTGACTCTGACCAACCTCTCTCAATGCAACCCAACGAACCAACTAACCAACTCTTTTACAATTATGTTCAGCCCTATATGTAGCTGGTTTGTGTCTTCCTTCTCGGCTTGCACGCTTTCTTGTTCTGTTGTAATCGTTTGTTGCTTCGCTGGCATTGCGCTGACTCTCGCAACCACTTTATGTTTTTGTTTCTCTCAGCCTCTGATGGAGTTTGCGCAACTCGTGCTTAGTCAAAACTTGCACAATTCCTTCCCAAAAACAAAGGGCCCAAAATTATCCTTTTGTGCAAACTCAAGTTCCTTTGTTTTTAACCATCTTTCGATATCCTCCTTCATTAGATTCCATGACCTGAACATTCCTTTTTATATCATCATTCTCCACATGCTTCTTCTATCGATCCCATTCACTCAATCCCATGCAGTTCTAGCCGACAATAGAACCATTTGTTGGTTATTAATCTCTCTATCTACTTCTTGGACTAACCCGGGTTCAGATCTGAACAGTTTTGGAACAAAACCCTCTAAAACTATCGGCCCTCCTGGTAAACCAGAAGGAAACACACCACACAGAATGTACTACACAGTATCACCTGAGATAATTCTATGGGAGACTGCAATAATTAAGTGCTTGCAGTATAGGAAAGAGTGGGGATCTAGGATTATAATTGATCTTCTCCAAGCCTTGATCTGATTAATTTCTCTATTATTCCTAAGATCCATTCATCTGTTAAGCCTATGCATGCATTCTAATAGATCTAACTGAATCATTTCTTCATCCATTCATAATCTAACTACTGATAGGAGGTAAATATGTAATAAACAACACACATAACACATATTTTACCATGGTTCACCCCCTCCTGGGCTACGTCCAAAAAGATCTATCTTCTTAGGCTATTTTATTAGGTTTTCTTCAAAATATGATGATGTGTGCACTATATATCCAATCATACAATCATGAAAAAGGTTCAACAACCTCTGTGAGGCAGACTAGATCACACCAGGCTCCTTAGCATGTGATCTAACCCTCAATATCTAGATACATTACTCTTTCTACAACTAAACATCTTACCAAAAATATATCAGAACTACAATATTCGAATTGAACTAGTATCCAAACTAATCAGAGCCAACAAGAACAACTTTGAACCAAAACCAACAATGAAACAACCAACAACCAATCACGAACCCCGACCTAGACCTCCTAGGTTCTTATTTATACTAATTTACAAGCTTCTTATCTATTACAATATCTTACCAAAACCCTAACTTTAACATGGTTATGATTTTTTTCCTGTGCGCCCTGCATGCTTTCCTCCTTTGCATGCGACTTTCCTTCGCATGGAATGCTTTTCTTGCCAGCTCTTCTTCTCCAAACTTGGGTTTTACCTTCTAAAAATAGACGTTACCTCCAAATAGGCTTGCACCCAACATGCCCCCAACAATGACATGTGGCTTGTCCCAAGCCACCTAGGCAGTTTGTGCTCTCTAAACAGCCTATGCCAGGCTGTGGAACTTGTCGGTGAGTTCCCTTCCTCTCGCCTTGACCTACATGGCTTTTCCTATGAGTGACTCCACTGTTTTCACTTTGATCTCCTCCTAGATCAGTGTTGTGCTCTGTGTCTATCAGCATCATCCTCAGTGATTTTATACTCTGGAAGTTGTTTATGCAACTTGGCCTTCTTGTGTGACCCTCTTGTGTGTATGATTTTCCATTTGGGTGGCCCTGTTTCTTGTGGGGTGGATTTCGAGGGGGTTTCTTGTGTCACTATGTCTCCCACTCCTAGTTATCCTTCTGTTGGGTTAGTGTCCTTTTATCCTTCCTACACATCCTTCTTTGGCACACTCCCCTTGTTCTGTTGTGCCGCCTTCTGACTGGGCTTTGGATTTTTAGGTGCAACACTATCTCCTGCAGGTGTCTTAGATCCCCCTTCTTCTACTTCTTTTCCCATAGGCACTTCCCTAGTAATGACTGGGATATTACAGTCATCTTCCCAATCCTACATTTCCATTTCAACTTCTTATTCCTTGATGTAGAACCAAAGTTGCAACCATTCCTTGGCCGGATCCCTGTGCGCCTGGATCCACATATTAGGTTGTGTTTGTTTGAAGCTTGCTATGTCGTGGTATTGTGAGACAAGTTCTGGCGTGATCCTCTANTAGGTGTTATATATATTTTCCTAGATGTCATTTAGGTACCATGCAAAGGTACCTATGTTACCGCTTCTTCTCTTGGGGTGCTACATGCTTCCCATTGATGTATACCACATTGTGCGGAAATGACCTATTTTTTCACAAAATTATGAGTATGGAGGTTCCATCCACCCGACCAATTCTATCAAGATCAACAACCATGGATAATGAAATTATATCTCCAAGTAATGCACGTCTTTGTAGTCATCGAGGAACATGTTCAACATGTAGGGGGCCAAAATGAGCATGGTACCATTAGCACACTAATATGCAGCTGCGACAACCCCTATAGGGACTTCCTCCTTATGACACTTCCTTAACAGCTTGCAAGCCATGAGTTTTGTGGCCATCCTAGTCATTGCATCATTGATTCTTTTTATTATGATTATGCGTGAGCCCCTCTTTGGGCCATATGTTTTCTTCATTTCCTTGGCAAGAGCCTTCTCCTTCATCTTGTCATCTAGGTACTGCATGGGACTCTCACCCATTGATGGCAGACCTGTGATGAATGAGATCAATTCCACGTCGATGGATATGGGTTCCTCCATCCATAGGAAGCCTCCATGGAATAATTCCATCAACTACTTCACATAAATTATTTACCTCTTTCCACCTGTCGAAGTGGGGAATCTATACTAAGTTTAGGATCCCTGTGCATTAGGCCTATTGCCCATTTTTTTGGTTGCATCATGGGATCATTGAATGGACCTGTACCTATATTGTCCATGTAAACTTGCTGTGCAAATTCTGGGAATTCTCTAGCATAGACCACATCATGGTTCGAATACTTTAGCTTTTCCACGCAACCCAAAAGTGTTGGTGTGGCCTCCAATCCCTTTGGTATGCAAGGTAGTATGATTGTTGCGTCGGGTTTCTTGCATAGGGACCGTGCCATAAGTTGTTTTCCCTTTCTTCTTACCGACACGCTAGAGGTCCTAGCCTCTGTTTGTCTCTCCTCTATGCCCAAATCTGGTTGCCTGATTATATCTTCTACCAGCCCTTCCTGCTCCTACATGAACCCTTTTTCAGGTTGTGTTCTTGGCACTGTAGCCTTTTTCTCTCGTTGGCATCCCCATTTGTTCTTTGGGATACTTCGACTCTCACAGGTTGTTGTAGGTTTCCTACATTGCTTTTTTGGTGGCCCTGCGCATTGTCATGCGAATAAACTTCCATGTTGACCATAATTGGGGCTTGTACTTCCTCCTCGACCAGTGTAGGGCTTGTTGGCTCGACCTGCAGGGAGGGAATCACGTCGACATCGACAATTCTCTCTCGTTGGGCCATTTCTTGCTCAGCCTCCATGGTTTCGTGCGGTGCCCTAAGGTTGCGTCTATTTTTCCTTGCAGTTTGGCTTGGTGCACTAATATTTGGTGGTGCCATAATGGGTACTATTTTTTTTTGTAGAATAGGGTTCGACTGGTTCACACCGTGCACTCGCCTGTTCATCTGTGTGCTCTCTAACTTCGTGAATTTTCAATTCTACAATAAATGTTGTTTTTCCTTCTTTTCCCCTTTATATAGAGGGTGCCATGAATATCGTAAAGCTTCTTAGAGAAGCTTCCCTGGACACGATTAATGTGATGAAGCTTGTCGAGTATGCTTCATTTAATTCCACAAATGCCTCCAATTCGCGCCTTTTTTCCCTAACTGTCATTTTTCACTTTTTTGACCGTTGGTGATCCGGATTTATGTAGGAACACAATGAAATAAAGAAATACACATAAACGCATAGATGCAGCGGAAGTAAAACTTCATTTCATTAACAACAAATGACTGAAATATGCTTACAGACATAATGGAAATAAAATAGCTCGGGCATTTGTAGCTTATCTTTGAGAAGAGATGTGGTGGCTACTAGCCTCTGAACTTCGTTTTACAATAAGGCTCGAAGGTCTATATATTATTGGGAAATAATGGAAAACCCTAAACATCCAAAAACTTAAACCTAGGAGATGAAACACCAGAATATGGGCCCCGTTGGGGTAAATTGGTACATCAATTTCCCGGGGTCATAACTTTAGCATACTGTCTCTGTTTGACTCACATGATACATTGTTAGAAATATCTATCCGAGGACTACACTGCTGATAGAAAATAACAAGTCTGGAACAGACTCATATTTGTTGGGGCATTCATGCCCAGAAAACATCGTTTAGGGCCTCAAAGCGGCTTCGAAAGTTCAGGACCTGAAAAACTACTAAAAATAGTAAATTGTGCTACAATTAAGGAAAATGAAAATCTGAAAGAAACAATGGTGTGGGTCCAAGTGGAATAGGTAGGTGGCCACCAATATCAACCTAGATCATTCCTCCCCCCTTAGGAAGAAATGGTCCCCATTGCGTTGAGTTCCTCCATGAGATGAGGAAACTTCTGCTAAACTTGGTCCCTGGTGAGCCATTTTCCCTAGTGAAGGAGTTGGCTTGCTTTGACAACTCGATATAGTTGGATCCTCTACTGGCAGGTGTTCTTGATCTGTGTGTCCATAATACGATTAATTGTGGCTTGTTCCATGCAATCTAGGTTTAACTTTGTTGGTGTGAGTTGTCCTGCCATGTCATATGTGTCCAGTAGAGGTGGAAAGTAGGGCCTAAGGCAGTCCACATTGAACACTGGGTGCAGACCAATGAATGGTGGAATACTGAGCTCAAAGGCATTGTCCCCTACAACCTTGGTGATGGATTATGGCCCATATCAGAGTGGGTGAATCTTGTGGTAGGGTCCAGTGAGGCGCTCCTTTTGCAAATGTAGACACACTTTGTCGCCCACCTGGAAGTTGTGCGGCACCCGATGTTGATCACGTCACTGCTTGTACTTAGCATTGGATCTGTCCAAGATGTCATGAACCTATTGGAGGATGTGATGAATGCGCTCAATGAATTTGTTTTCCTTGTCAGCCTCATAATGGACATGGGTTGAATCTGCCTGAGTAGCCACAAATGGCATGGCTACGTCAATGGGACATAGTGGCTGGAATCCCAAGCCCACCTGAAAGGGGTTGTGGCTGGTTGAGCTATGGAGAGCCTGGTTGTAGTTGTGTTGTACATAGGGGAGGATCTCATCCCATGTGCATGGATGCTTTGAGTTGTAGATGCGCAAAATGTGTACAATCATCTGGTTGACGACCTATGTCTGGCCATCAGTTTGCAGATGGAAAGATGTGGACTTGGTGAGATTGGTGTTCAACATCGACTAGAGGTTGGACCAAAATGTATTGAACCTTCTATCCCAATCTAAGATGATAGACTGTGGGATCCCAAAGTGTACCCAGACTCATTCAAAGAAGAGTTTAGCACTGGCTTCTGCTGTGATATTCTTCTTCTAGTCCATCATAATGGACATCTTCGAGCATCTGTTGAAGACCACAAAAACATAGTCATTTCCATGCTTAGTAGAAGGAAGGCCCGACATGTAATCCATGGAGATGGATTCCCAAGGTTGACTAGGGGTAGGCAGCGGAGTATAGATGCCTTGCTTCTTGATGGTCATTTTGGGAATGGCGCAAGCAGTACAGGACTTGATGTACTTCCTGACATCCTGTCGAAGGCTCGGCCAATAGAAATAATTTTTCAGTACTACCACAGTTTTCTCAACCCTGAAATGCCCAGCGACCCGACTGTAGTCTGCCTGCCAAATAATCTTAGCACGCTTTCTTGAAGGAACAAAAAGGTGTCCCAGGTGACATATTAGGGCGTCCTGGAGGTGAAAATTAGGAACTTTCTTACCCTCCAAGAGCATATTGTATGTGTGGTCGAATTCTGGATTAGTTTTGTAGAGAAGCGGCCAATCAGAAGTATCGTGCCCACAAGAGTTGAGCACCATGGTTAACACCATGATAGGGGGCCGACTGAGGTAGTCTACAACATTATTGGTGCTTCCTTTCTTATACTTAATGTTCAAGTGAAACTATTTCAGGTATGTGGACCACTTCTAATGGCAATCATTCTGCAACCTCCCTTGTGTTTGTATGAACTACAAGGGTCGGTGGTTTGTGTGGATGACCATTTCCTTTCCCAAAATGTAATGCTTCCATTGTCAGAAAGCCTGCACAATGGAATACATCTCTTTGTCATAAGTGGGATACTTATAGACTGTGTCGAAAAGTGTTTCACTGTGATATGCCACTGGATGCCCCTGTTGAGTAAGGACTACCCAATAACATAGTCGGAGGCATCTATCTCGATCTCAAATGGTTGTTGCAATTCTGGTAATGTGAGCACTGGTGCAGAGAAGACACGATGCTTCAAATCATCAAATGCCTTTTGTTGCGATTTCGGACCAAAATAATTTTTCTTTCACTCCTCCCTTGGTGACTTGACTCAAGGGCCAAGTGATATGAGAGAATCCCAACACGAACCTGCGGTAGAAATTGGCAAGACCCAAAAAAGTGCAGAGCTCTGTTAGGGTGGTTGGGGCTCGTCAATCCCGAATGACTTGAATCTTGGATGGATCCACATGAACCCCTTGCTCATCATCAATAATGTATCCTAGATACTGAACCTAGGTCATGCCAAAAGTGCACTTCTCCAAATTGGCACACAACTTGTGTTGTCGCAATGTTTGGAGGACTTGTCGGATGTGGTGGAGGTGCTCGTCCCAAGTCTGGCTGAATATCAAAATGTCATCCAAGTACACCACTAAAAATAAGTTGGTGAATGGTCACAAGATGTCATCCATTAGTCTCATGAAGTTTGCAAGGGCATTCATCAACCCAAAAGGCATGATCAGCCATTCGAAAAGGCCCTCCTTGGATTTGAAGGCAGTCTTCTACACATAAGAGGGTTCGATGGGTACCTGGTGATACCCAAACTTCAAGTCGATCTTGCCGAAATATTTCACCTCCTTGAGTTGGTCTAGAAGGTCATCAATCCATGGGATCAGGTACCTATTCCGGACAGTGATCTTTTTCAGTGCCCGATAGTCAATGCAGAGTCTCTAAGTCCCATCCTTCTTCTGCACTAGCATGATCGAGCTCCCACAAGGCGATGAAATTGGTCGAATGTGACCTTTCTGCAACAGCTCCTGAATCTGCCTCTTGATTTCATCATTCTCCAGAATAGAGTGCTGATAGATTGGTCCATTGGGCAACGACGTACTTGGGGTCACATCGATGGGGTGCTTGACCTGACAGTGCAGAGGCACCCCTACAGGGGAGGTGAATATGTCCTTGTACTCCTCCGTGACCTTATCCATCTGTTTCTTTTTTGTAGAGGGGCCCTGTCTAGAGGTCATGGCCAGAGTCTTCTTCTTTCCCTAAGGGTGGATCATCAGAAAAACAAATTTCCTAGTTTTGTCAATGAGCTTACTGCATTGTATTACAATAACCAAAGAGATGGTTGTAGCCGGTGCTATTTCTGGTATCCTGTACAACTTATTTCCGAAAGTAATAATAACAACATGAGGCCTGGACTCATACATAGCATGTCGCTTCCACAAGTATGGTTGGCCTAATAATACATCAGAAACATCAAGAGGAGAAATGTCACATAATACCTCATCCGTGAAGGGCTTGATGTTGTAGGGAAGGCGACATTGTTGGCTCACACTGAGGTCCTTTCCTTGGTACAGCCACCCGATGGTGTATGGTTGTGGGTGTGCTGTGGTTAGAAAGACCAACTATTTCACAACCTCTACTGAGATGAGGTTCTTCTGGCTCCCGCTGTCAATAATGAATTGCAACAGGGAACTCTTTACCCACATATGGGAATGGAAGAGGCACTCCGCCTCCTATGGATCTTCTGGTTCCTTATTATGGATCTTGGTGGTGGAAATTATGGTGTTGGGATCCACATCGATAATATACTCCCCCCTATCATTCCTCTTGTCGGGTTCTGATTCAGAGTTGGAGCCTGCATTTGATTCAAAAACCTTCAACTCGGATACCAGTGACTACTTGGCCTGACACTCACTTGTGTTGTGAGTGGATCTCTTATGGAACTCACACCACTTCCCCATGTCCTTTTTTGGCTTCGTGGTGTTGTTCTTTTCTTGAGGATTTGGTAGGTTGTCCTGGGATACCCCGCCTTGGATTGGTCATTTGTTCGACGATTTGGGGGTACCTTTCCCTTGTTTCTGATTTGCAGACCCAAAGTCTCGCTTCTTCCATTTGAACTTCTGCTCAATCTTGGCAGCATACTAGTATGTCACATCAAGCGAGGAGATGTCAAGGAAATCCATTTCCTCCTGAATGTATCTATGAAGACAACTGTGGTACTTTAACACAAAATGTTTCTCCAAATATTTGATACCCAACTATGTGCGTAGGGTATGGAAAAGATTCGTCAACTCATGCACATATTGGTCCCTTTGCACATTCCCCATTGTCCCAACCCTTTATCCATCCTTGTGCAAAGAGAGATACAAAGAAAAGAAGTTGGAGGACATTTGAAGAGGAGCCCAGTATCAAGATTCGCGGAGTAGTGGCCGGTCTCAACATTGTAAGTTGATTCATGCAGATAAGACAGAAAGAATCCTACTTTCTACCGTCGTCCCATTAATCCCCATTTCTTTTAAGAAAATACATAGTTAAACGAACATTCCTTGTTTCGGATGTTCGATGTCGATCCTTCTTCATGCTTGATCGCTTGCTAACAACTATCCTCCCAAGACTGAACTGCGTACAAAACAAGCAACAAACTCTACATGCATTTGTTCTACAGATTAATGGGTTAGAAATTCAAACATATATTCACTAAACTATGAAGAACTCATATAGTGGGACGGGAAAAACATTTCTTTATTATTAAATTTAATGAATCAAATTACAATGTCAAGACCGGCCACTGCTTCGCGAATCCTGATCTTGGGCTCCTCTTCAAATGTCCTCCAACTTCTTCGCTTTGTATCTCTCTTTGCACAAGGATGGCTAAAGGGTTGGGACAATGGGAATGTGCAATTGGGTATAGTTTATTTACTCTTATTCTCCTCCTCCATATAGGACCCCTAACCCTTCTTTTATAGGCTAGAAGAAGCTAGGTATTTGGGTGAACCCTCGGCCATGCATGGCCGGAAGATTCAGTTAACTCACCCAAAGTTGTGTGTTCCATCGACAAATTTCCTTTTTTCGTGCTTTTGAAGGTCCACGTGGGCTATAGTGGGCCAGATAGCATGGACACTATAGATCCACGTGGGCTGTAGTGGGTCAGCTAGCGTGGACTTTTAAAAATGGAGCTTTTAGAAGAGTTGTTCAGTAGTGTTTTGGAAAAGAAGGAATCTGAGATGGCCTGATGCCAGGTAAGCATGTATGGTGAAAATTAGGGTTATAACATATGCCCCCTAATGTGTGAGGTCAGAAGAGCATCTGATGGCTGAAATACATTACCAATCTTTACTGATGTGCAGAACAAGTGAGCCCAGGAACCAGGAATTGGGAGGCGTCATCTACAAAATAACAAATGTCTCACCGAGGTGGGCATACCCATGCTCAAGATAGAATAAACGCATGGATACCAATCAAATACACTGTAGATCCATGTCATATAACTATATAAAGTGTATATGCAAACAGTACACAACGGAGCTACATCTCAAAATCAAAAAGATATACATGTAGAGTATCCATCTTTGTAGAAGTTGATAAGGCCTAATGGCTGGAGATGAGGGATTCAGAGCTAGAGCAACAAATTCAAAATCTTCAAAACTTGGGTAGGAGTATAATATGAGTGTACGACTTCACTACCCAGAGGTCTTCGACGGCTCGTTGGTCATGGACTAGAGAATCTTGATGATCAGACTGAAGGCTTCATTGATTTCGAACAAAGACTTGATTGGACATTCAAGATGGCCGGGTATGAGGGCAAGAGACAAATTGCAGAGAAGATGACTCAGGCTTGGTAGAAACTTCCCTTGGACAACAACATGACAAATGATGAGACTTAGTAAGCATGGCATTAATCATAAGTTTACGAAGCAGGAGGCAATGCAAACTCTCCATATGTTTGGAAGAATAACCAAATGGAGGAGGACCCAACTCTATGTAGTGAGAACATCTTCCTAAGGTCGTATTACATCCCATATTTTTACAAACAAATGGATAGATGTGCTTTATCCAAGGGCGACTCATTATGTTTCCAATAAAGAAAATACTTTTCCCTTCCTCTTTTTGGGGTGTATTTGATTTTTTTGTGTTTTTCAATAATTTTGGAAAAAAGAATAAAGGAATGTTATGTTACAATGGAGGAATGAGTGTTACAAAAATACAAGTTCAAGGTGCAAGGACAACACTAATGTTCAGAATAATGATACTCGGGAAAAATCCTCCCGGGGCCAAGGGTGTTAAGAAACAGAAGCAAAGTGCTACAAGGCTGGCGTATAAGGTATGCAAACGCGATTAACAAAACACACAATGGTAACATCCTTCGATGTAAGTTTAACGAGCCTAGAGAAGGTAAGATCGGTGGTTTTTCATGTTTAGAGAGTCTGAAATAACATAAAAGGAGACTCCACTGGGGTACCTTTTTCGAAGATAGTCTAGTCGGTTCGAAAAAGGGGTAAACTAACACTGACAAGACGTTTATTCAAAACCATTTTAACGAGTGTGAGAAAGACAAGATCACTCGGCCATTTTTTCATTTTTAAGGAGTCTGAAAAAAGCTTAACTATGGACTCTATGGGGGTTCCTTTTTCATAAATTTAGTCCCTAAGACCCGAAAAAGGGTTAAAATGATACCTGAAAGTACTCTTCTAGAGAGCTAAAGTTCCATAGAGTATACCTTTGTCCATACAATTGACCTTCCAGACCGAAAAAGGGGTAAACTACCACCAGACATATGTGATTCAAATTTCAGTTTAACGAGTGTGAAGGGCCACAAGATCGCTTGGCAATATTTTCATGTTTAGAGTGTCTTAAAAGGGCTTAAAAGAAGACCCATAGAGGTTACTTTTCTCATTTAATCTGGATGATATCAAAAAGAATAAATGCATTCTCACCGAATGTTGCTTTCGGCTCTCAAAGTGAGCTTGAAAAACAACAAATTTAGCTCGTGATCGACACTTTGTGGGTCGATGTCGAGTATCTCCTAAGGGGAGCAGTATGCTCCGACGAAAACATTGTCTATGATGCTAGGGGTTCTAGAGATATTGATAGGTATCATTTCAACAATGGTTTCCATATTACCCTCAACATAGATCTCGTGTGTAGCTAAGGAATTAATAGGACAAGACCTATCGCCAGTCATAGTCAAGGTGAATTCTCCGGCCTCGATTCTTCTTAGCTCTGGGAGGAAGTATGATCTATGATGAAGTTGATCCCAAGGTTTGTCCGGACTAGTCATTGCTTCAATTACCGCTTCGTCAGAGGGTAAGACTAAGTCTAACGAATCGGTGTCAGCGAGAAAACCTTGAGCCCAAATAGGCTCTAGAAGCGGATCTAACTCTTGTGCAGGAGTTGGATATGTGTTGGCTGAAACTTGCTAGACTAAAGAGTATGCTACTTCAGCTACGGACAAGGGCATGGACATGCCTGGGTGCCCTGTCCCATCCATCGTGGCCGATGGGGAAGGAAGTATCCATGGATCATCGAAGTAAGTCATGTGGAACGACGAAACTTGAAAAATCTCAACATTATGGTGATTGGATATAAACTTAATATCGCCTTGAGGGGGTGGGTAATCGAAGGTACCCATCAAAGATGGGCACAAACCAACCCCTACGTTGACTACACCTGGTTGAGGATTATTAATCATCGAGACCGTGGATGCCCCCAATCAAGGGTCAGGTCTGGAGAAAGACAATTGATCGATGGTCACTATCTAGCCCTCATGTGGAAACGACAAGACCCAAAAAACTGTAGCAACCACAACTTGCATGGAATAATTCCAACTCCTTCCTAACAAGAGGTTATAGTCAAGGGGCACATTGACTACCTCTACCTCGACACACAGGGTCTTCCCTCCTAACTGCACGGGGAAAGAGGGAATGATACCATGTGGTCAGAATGAATGATCGTCGAAAGCAGTGAGGAGAGTAGGTGACGGAAACGAAACAGGTTGGCCAATGGCCTTCCAACATGCCAATGACATAATGCATGTCGAGGCTCCCTCATCGACCACCATGCAGAAGATATTTCAAGTAAAAATTTTCGTGGGATAAGCCACTACTATCTAAAACACTACTTGATAAGGCAGATGAGGTTTTAGGTCAGTTGTATCCAGCATGATTGTACCCAGATTACAAGTCTCGGTAGATCCTAAAGAGGTTAACAAGGCTTTCCTCTGGGAAGGGAAACTTTGGAGGACCTCCAATGCAGACATCGCACAAGGGGTTTGTGATAAATCTTCCACCACAGAATAGTTCTGGGTGGCCCTTGCGTTTGGGTTGTGAGAAGATTTTTTGAATGCACCTTTGGGGATGCGTTTCATTTTTTAGCCCAACGTCTTCTCAATTTGTAGAGGAAGAGATGGGAGTTTGGCTTCTTTTCCCTTCTCATAAGTGCTTATTTTACTATAGTCATGCACTCTAGTCGATATAAAAGCATCACCCTTCACCATATATACATTCGTGGATGCGGGGTTGTTCGAAGACGAAGAGGGTCCTTGTCTACCCCCTTCTGTGCTTGCAAAGGCTTGGGTTAGATTTTTCCCATGTTGAAATAGATTGGTTAACACAACAGGTTGTTGCTGCATCACAAAATTTTGGGCTTATGCAAGCCGAGGACATAGATGGGTTGGGTGGTCTTCTGCGCATAAGTTGCATGGATACCTCACCTTCCATTTCTTAGTGTTTTCCCCGCCAGCATTATCAATAGGTTTTTTATCCCCCTTTTCCCTTCTTTCATTGTTTTTTCTTTCCTTCAGGCTATTGGGTGTCCTTTGGATTAGTCGATTGCACTATGTGTCCATCTGACGTTTTGGTAGGGGGAGCAGCCAAAGCAGTAGTTTGGCTGGCCGCTATGTTTTGTATAGACAACTGCTGCAACTGCTTGATCAATTGCTCAACGAGCTTTGTTTGTGCTGAACCAATAATACCATTGGCATGTGGTCTAGCTCTCTGTCTGGTGTTATCAAGTATTGAGTGTGGTGCATCTGGTAAGATCTCATATAATAAACTGGACTGAGAATAGATTAGCTTAAGTTGTTGAGCTCTCATGATGGCATATTCTTCGAAAAATACTCCCAACGTCGCAACATATTTGGACAACTGTGGGACCAAAGACATAAGGAACCACTTGAGCAGGAATGTTGGTGGGACTGGTACCTTAATTATACTCTTTTGGCATCTCCATTCTCGGATGTGATCAGAGATATGGTCCGCTTTTGTTTGTGAGAAATTGGCCAGCAATTTGGTGTCAGCATCATATCTCATAGGTAACTAGAAATGGTTTAGGAAAGCCATCGCCAGTTCATCGAAGGAAGAGTATCTTGAGCGATCGATCTCAATGTACCATTTCGCGGCACTCCCAATGAGAGTACGTTGAAACAATCACAACTGTATGAGTCATCTTTCAACGAGTTATATGAGCACCAAAGATGGAAGGTAGTCACATGATCTCCTGGATCTTCATTAGGCTTTTCTTCAAACTTTAGGATGTTCGAAGGCAACTTTGTCGGCATAGGAGGCCAACATGGATCATGAAAGATAGGGTCATTCAACAACCTTGTCAAGTTTGGCAAATGCAAGGTTGCCAGGAAGGGTAGTTTGGGCTGTTGGTGATAACCTGGGAAAAAGGAGCCTGGAGTTTGACTGGCCCCAGGTTTCCAGGAAAAGTTTGGCTGCTGGCCTAGGTTCTAGTAAAAACCATGGCCATGGCTAGCGTATGGATTTTGCATGTGAGGAGACATCATCGACTAATTTCCAAAATAGGACATAGATGGTTGGGCATGCATTACATTCGAAGGACTTTGGGAAGGATTGCCCCATGTCGGCCCCATGGGGATAGGCATAGTGCTTTGTCCGGGGTTCCATTGATTGTGAAAAGAATTACCCGAGATCAACATTCCTGATGAGGGAATGGATCCCTACCAAGAATTCCAATGCCCTGATGCAGAAGACGTTCCTGGGTGTGCCTTCTGTGCAGGAATAGTACCCTGCATAGGAATAGGTTGTCTGAAACCGGGGTTGCCCCTAGTTGGAAAAGTAGCTGACAAGAAGGCGTTGTTACCAAATGCATTGAACAAAGAAAATGGTGTCGAATCTACCGGCATATTATGAGAAGGTGGTTCTTGACTCCCCACTCCAAGTAAACTATGGTGTGCAGGTGGCCGGGTGAATTGCTGATGCGTGCCACTGAGTGAAGGGAATGGAGGAGGCATATGACCTCCCCCATAAGGAAAAGCATTAAAAGGAGCAGGAGTGCCCTCCATGTGTCCTTGTAGAGGAGCTTTAGAGGTCCCTGCCCCCAGAACTGAAGTTTGTGAAGTGGAGTAGGAAAGTATATGACTTGTACCTGAACTAGGCATCCCGTATGAGAACGGAGGGCCTATCACACTTGGTGTGAAAGGGTGTTGGACAATTGAGAGAGGGGGTGAATCAGTTGTCCCTGTGCTTAAACAATCATGCTTCTTTTAAAATCTTTACAAGGCACTCAATGATGATTACAATAATGCAGGAAAATAAAAAATGTCACATTCATCATCAGTCACATATATGAGAAACACAGAGACAGATATTTCCCGAGGAAACCCATTCAGGGTAAAAACCCCTTTTTCTTTATATGATAAGTAATAGTTACATTATTTACATTATCATACATATGAGCACCAACTCATAATGAGGCTACAACCTCAGTTTTGCAAGCTACTACTTGCTGAGAGCACTAACTCTCTTTTTCTCTAGCACCCACTAGAAGGAAGCACCAACTCCCTGGTTTCTATAACACCAACTCCTTGGTTTCTCTAGCACCAACTAGAAGGAAGCACCAACTCCCTATGTTCAAGCACCCACTTGAACTTCTGAGGACAAAAATCCTCCCTAGCACCTCCCTACCACCCTGTTTTATAAATCTTTTCTATTGAAACTCATTACAGTGATATAATGTTCAACAATGGCTTACTAGATTCATCATTATTCTGCTGCATTTCGTTGCTCTGTCTGCCTCACTGCCTTCTTGCATACATGACTTGCGCTGTCTGTTCTTCTACTTTTTATGCTCTGTGCACCATGTCCATTCACTGCACAGTTCCTCTTCTGTTCAATTCAACTGCTGCACTCTCCTCCTTCTTCACCCATGAATCACCTTCAACAACAGCAACCACAACAACTCCAACAACAACAACACGCATCTCTTCTCTGTACCGTGTACTTATAGCTTCTGTGCACCTTGTGCATGCAATGCACAATACCTCTGCATACTCACACCACACCAATATTCTCCACCTCTCGAGTGCTCTGCATGATCATCGCAACTCTTCATCTTCTCTGGTGGTTCCCACTACATGTCCAGCATCACTGGGTGTTATGCCAAGATTCCTTTTTCTCTCTGGTAGTTGAGACTCTTCGTCTTCTCTATTACAGTCGAGCTCACCCTCTCTATTTCAGCTATAGGCTCTAACCCTCTTCCAGCTGTCAATTGCCCCTATGACCTATCTTCATCCCATTGGAAGATTCCCAGAGACTCTTCAGCTCCTCTGGCAGAAACCATCAATGGTTTCTCGCAGTTACACTATGAGGAGCAAGATTAGCCCTCCGATTATGCTCAAATTCACCTGCATCGTTGGATTAACTCTGAAGGGTATTGTTTTTATTTACCCGTTTCACACTTTCGCAATTCAGAGATTCTACAATGAGACATCTTGACTCTCCATGTCACGAGCTCTGAAAAGGAGCTTGGCTGCTCTAGCTCCCTCCTCTACGTGACCACAGGCGGTGACCACCGGTTACAGCGACAATTCAACTTTTCGATATTTTGACATTCGTATGATCCAGTGTCTCGACACTCCCAGACGCGATCCCCAAAATTTCTAGGCAGAGCTCATTTGCAAGAGGTCCTTCCTTCATGTGACCACACACGGTGAACACAGGCTGCACTAAAAGGCACTTTGAACTCATGATCTTCATCGACCCTGATCGATGTTCCACGATCTCGATGAATCAACGGTCTAGATCTTTTCACGATCTCGCATCTCACTATTCCTTAGATGGAGATTCTCGTCACTCCAAGTTGTGATAGGTGAAACTCCGAGATGGAGCTCAGATCGACGGTCCACGTTCTTGGTGAATTGACGGTCCAGATCTTATCGTGAATTTGCATCTCGCGATTCCTGTGATGGAGGTTCTCATCACTCCAAGTCACGATAGGTGAAGCTCTGAGATGGAGCTTAGATCAACGGTCCAGAATCCTTGGTGATCTGACGGTCAAGATCTTTTCATGATCTCACATATCGTGAGTTTGAATCTCTTTCCTTTGGATTTATCGATCTGCGAAACTCCAAAATGGAGTCTTTGTGGTGCTCTGATTTTTCACCACGCGTCCTCCTGATCCAATGGTCCACGACTATCCTTTCTGACATGGTCTGCCATATTCACCTCCTAGATCTGACGGCCTAGATCACAACTTGATCCAACGGCTAGGATCATTTCACATT